>JAQZBX010010061.1:0-44978 GCA_029593785.1 Cabassous unicinctus
GAAATTATCAAATGATCCAATACTACTTTATTTTTTTGTGCCAAGCTAAGACTCACCAAAGAAGAAATAGATGCCAAATAAGCATATGAAAAGATGCTCAACATCATTTGTCATTAGAGAATTGCAAATTCTGATAGGTTCCTGGTGGTATCTCAGGGTTGTTTTAATTTGCAACAACAACAAGCCTGACAATACCAATTGCTGGTGAAAATGTGGGGAAAGAAGGACTCTTATTCATTGTTACTGGGGATGCAAAATGGCATTTCCATTTTGGAAAGCAATTTGGCAGTTTCTTACAAAGCTAAACATAGTCTTACTATACAATGGAGAAATAAAACTCTTAAGTTCTTACCGAATTGATTAGACAATAAATGTCCACACAAAAGCCTGCATGTAAATATTTATAGTAGACTTATTAATAATCATCCAAAACTGGAAGCAACCAAGATATTCTTCAATAAGTGAATGTATTAATAAATTGTGGTACATCCATACAGTGGAATATTACACAGCAGAAAGGAGTGAGTCATCAAATCATGCAAAGACATGGATGGATCTTAAATGTGTATTGCTAAATGAAAGAAGCCAGTATGGAAAGATTACATATTGTATGATTCCATTTGTATGACATTCTGAAAAAGGCCAAGTTATACAGACAGGAGATGGATCAGTGATTTGTGGGTGTGTGTTTAATAGGTGAGACCCTGGGGGTCATTTTAGAGCAGAGAAACTATTCTTTATCATACTGTAATAGTGGCTACATAGCACAATGCATCTGTCAAAACTCATAGAAATTTACAGCAGAAAGAGTGAATATTAGTGAATGCAAATTCTAAAAAGTATCATTTTCGGGGGCTAGGGGGTCCCAAAATGGAATGCAAACAGTGACAAAAAGAAATTAACTGTATTACAAATGTATGAAAGATGCTCACCAAAGTAACTTTGTGAATGGGTGTAGTCTTAAGAATAAATGCAAAAGGAACTGCACATAAACACTATACTGTAGCTGATAAAATTGTTGCCCGTGGGGGTATGAGATAACATTTCTGATACATACACTGGAAATGAATAATTAAGTAAGTGGTGAGAGCCAGGTTTCTCACTGTTGGAGAGAGAAGTTACAGACAAACAAGGAAAGAAGGCTGGAGTGATCCATGTGTAATGGATTAGAGCTGGAAACATCAGTATAAATGAACTCATATTTAGTTTAATATAGATAATACATAAATTTTATAGATATGTGCACATACATGAATTAGTATACACACATATATTTTTTGGCTGTCAGTTGAGAAGCAGTGACACCCGGTAGAGATACTGGTTTCTAATTCCGTTATCAATAAAAGGTCCCTGGGCCCTTTAGAGAAATATTGATTCTAGGGTTGGGGCTGTAAATTTCTTTTAGTACCAGAAAATATGGAAGTACTCAAAAACAACAAAACAAAAACTTGGGTATATATCAAAGGGATACAAGTGCCAACAAAAAGAGCTCCCAATGATCAAAGTTGGAACAATTTCAACCCCAAAATAAAGTAGTATTGGATTATAACCCAAAGTACAAAATAAATATCCATGAATATATACGGATATAAATGAATGGTGAATAAATAAATACAACGGGGCGAAGAGGAAAATGCCCCATGCAGAAGAATTCCAAATTTATGTAGATCCTCTGCCTTGAAGGTGGCCGGGCATACTCCTCAAAGTGTGGGCTGCTTAGAGTGACTTCCTTCCAATGAGTATGGTGTAGATAGGGGGCTGGGAAAGAGTAATTTTACAGTGGAGAAATCTGATAAACACTGCCTAAGCCAGGTGATCAAGATTAACATCAATAGTGATAAGTCATGGCAGTATTATATACCCTGATACGATATGATGAAAATGACACTTTACTCCTAGTCTTTCTCCCCAAAACCCACAACCCCAGTATTACCATGAGAAAAACTCAGACAAATCCCAATTGAGGGACATCCTTCAAAATGTCTGCTCAATATTCCTCAAAATTGTGAAAGTCATCAAAAACAAGGAAAGCATGAGAAATTTTCAGAACCAAGAGGAGCCTAAGGAGACATGATGACCAAATGTAATTTGGGATCATGGATGGGATCCTGGAAGAGAAAAAGGACATTAGTTAAAAACCAAGAGTCTGGATAAAGTATGGATTTCCCTTACTAATAATGTATCAGCATTGATTCATTAGATGTAACGAAAGTACCATACTAATGAAGATGCTAATGATAAGGGAAACTGGGTGAGGGATATATGGCAACTCCCTCTACTATCTTTGCATCTTTTCTGTAACTCTAAATTTATTCTAAAATTTAAAAGTGTATTAAAAGTTTTAAAACGTGTAGGTTAAACATACAGGAGAGTTGAAGCTAAGTGTAAGAATGGGAAAACTCTATGTTGGAAATCTAATCCTGTTTCTTTTTTTGTTTTTAGTAGAAATCAGTGTCCAGTGGTTCAGAGCACTGAAAGATTTACTGATGAAGAAAAACCCTTCTTGAGAAGCATGATAAGAGAGGGATTAGGCATGTAGGCTGAGTGAGATGATCTTTGAGAATAGAACTTTGAGTTCTATTCTGACTCAATATAACTGAGAAATTTACATATTGTCTCTGAGCCTGTTTCCTTATCTATAAAATAGGGCCAATAATTGCACCTACCTCATGGAATTGCTGTATTGATGGAATGGTATAACATATGTGAAGGACTCAGCACAGTGCTGGGCACATAGTAAACCCGCACGAATGGCGACTGCAATTCATATCAGGATAGGAAGCATAGTGACGAAGAGCATGCAGACAATGTGGGTTCAAACCCCAGTTCCACCCTTTTCTAACACTACAACTTTGGATTCTGCTTTCTAATCTTTCTGTGCTTCTGTTTCCCACCTGGGAATCCCCCTATATTTTCGATATAACATTTATGTAATTTAAAGCTTCATTCAAAATAAATTTTTAAAAAAATTATGTCATATAACAGACACAAAATTGAAGGATTAATAAAAGAAAATGTGCTTACACAACAGAAGAGAGTGCTATTAGTAGTATTTTTCTCATCAGGTTGTGGTGGGGATGAGTTTGCAGATGTAAAGCACTTACAACAGTGTCTGGCCTGTGGCAACAGATACATTTACATTAATTATAATTATGGCAGAGGAACTTAGATCAAAGGACCTCAAGCTAAATGTCTAATGGCTTTGCTGGGACTGAGAAGTCACAGAAAGTCCACTTTAAAATCTGTTTTCTCAGAGTTGGGGAAACAGCAGTTAATAAGAAAGACGAGGTCCTTATCCTCTTGGGCCTTGGTAATTATGTGAAGATCTGTGGAGGGGATTTATTTTCATATTTTTCACGGCATACACTTAACATTATCATAGGCTATCTTTTTATGCCCTCCTACCAGAGTTCAAGAGCTCTGCCCTTTGAAGGGTGGCACGACACTCTACCTCCTCATTGGCTGTAACCTTGGAAACTGACAAGGTCTTCAGAGGGGGAAACCTGAGGGCTGGAGGTGGTGTCTGCCTCCTGCTAAGCTCCAATTGTTCAGGAAGGGACTCCAGACTCTTTTGTTTAATGCTGGCAATCTAGGTACATATGTTTTTGACTTAAAATGATTTTGTTTTTACTAAATAATTGCATCATTTTGAAAATATTTTGCTTACAAAATCTATTTTTTACTGTTTAATTGGTCAGAGTATTTTGATTTATATTAGCCTTTCTAGAATTTATTACCTGCCCAGGTTTGAGCCAGATGATGAAAAACTCAATCTTAATTCTGCTATTTGGTGAGATTCAGTGGAAACTGGGGAGGGCTTCAGGGATGGGGAACCCTGGAGGGAGCACTTGATATTGTCCTCAGGAATGGTCATCTGCCCCAGCCCCATCTCTAAACTCCCAACTTCCAGCTCACGACAATATAGTTCCAATTGAGTGCCACTTTGTAGTGAGTTTCCATGGTTATGGCATCTTCGAATTCTGCTTCAGACCCAAGGTATGTATGGTGGAAAGTGCTATCTCTGTTGTGTCATCTGGTTCCTTGAGACAGGGAAGAAGGCAAGAAGAGAATGGAGGTTAGCACAATTATTAAGACCACAGGTTTTGATTGTTCAGACCTGGGTTCGAGTCCTATTTCTGATCCTTATCAATCCTGCTATCCTTGGAAAGCATTCCAAACCACAGTTTTCTTAATACCTCCTTCACAAGGTTGTTGTCAGGATGAAATTGGTCCAATTCAAGTGAAGTGCTTCACACAGTGTTTGGTACATAGTAAGTATGAATATAATTTAGTTTTCATTATGATTAATATATATATTGAATGCATTCTTTACGTTCTGAAATAAATCTTCCCAAGGATAGATTCACAAATCTTATTTGGAATTGTGAAGTGTTCAGATGAAAAATTCCTATTCTTAGTGCAGAAAACTTCCGATAGAGAAAGTAATACCAGCAGAATCCAAATCAACTGCTTCATTATGTACTTGGTGTGGGCCTGCTCAGGTTTGGGGGTAGGAGACAGAGAAGAGGCTAAGAGTCAAAGAGCTGAGTTTTAGGACAAGCTTCATGGTTGATTCATTGTGTTAGTTTGGGTAGGTCATACTGCCTTTTTGGATTTGCTTCCTGAGCTGGTAAAATCAAGTTCTCCCATCCCACCCTCCTCCCCAGGGAGTACAGTTCCTTTAGACTTCACCATGCAGAGGGCTTTCCTCGAAATAAAATATGAAGTAAAAACAAACAAACAGACAAAAAGCCCTCTTGAATTTGCCATTATCTTTTGCCTCCTTATACATATAATTCAGCATTTGTTGTCCAGCCATGCTTGATGTGCTTTAATGTATAAAACATAGTTATAGCAAAAATTATTTCCCAGTCTCCTGTTGTTGTGCTTACTTATTATTTCTCAGTATACAGAGCATGTTCCTAAATATCTAAAATCATTTAGCCCACATTTTCCCTAATGAACCTATATATATTGCAAGAAAAGAAAAAGCAAAACTATTGCCCATTCATGTTGCGGAACTAAATGGTGAATTGACGATGAGGATATTAGTGATCATTTTTATAGTCTTCACACTTATTGATTACATACTATGTATCAAACAATGTGCTAAGTTTCTTATATGCATTAATCTTAGGAAGGACTAAATGAGGAAGATAATATTACTATCTCTATTTTATAGATGAGCAACCTGAGGCTTTGAAAGATTAAGTAATTTACCAAATTAAAACACCTAGAAAATGGTGAGCTGGGTTTCAAACCAAGATCTGGTTGTTATACTCTTCTAACTATTTGGTTTCTGTAGTCTCTGGCAAATAGAAAAGACAGTAAGACTGCTCTCACATCTCTATAATAATTCCTCCTGAAATAATCTGGTTATAAAAATGAGAAGGAAGTTTTCATAATAAGAGCTTACTGAATGCAGTGATGGTTTTTAGCAGCATACATAATTAATTTATCCGTAAATCAATTTAACATCTAAATAATGCAGCAATAGCTAATGGGCTCTCGACTGGCCAAACATTAAGAGATACATTGCCCCATATACTCATCATAAGGAATGAAGATGAACAACTTGCCTGGTTACATAACATTGTTGTACAACATAGATAAAAGATTCGCTCATTTTGGCAATTGTTCTGTACTCTTCGAAGTTTTGCTAAATCAGACTTCCTTCTAACCTAACAGATGCCAGCAGTTTAAAAGCAGTTCAAGAATCTTTATTTATATCTGGTGTTCAGCTTTGAGTAAAATAGGCCAGTAAATGCAGAGGGAGAGGGAAAAAAAGCATAACTTAAAAATGGAATTTATTTCCAGCTTTCTAAACACAGATTTCCAATAACATCCACTTAGAGAACCATTTCATTAAGCTAACTGCAGCCGAAAACAAGTTCCCTGATGTTTCTTTGAGCATTTTATTTTCTAAAATGAATCATTACTTTCTATGTTTTGGCTTGACTCCCCCCTCCCCAATTGTGTAATTTTGTATTTGTCACTCACATTGCCTGTATTTCTGAAGAATTGTTCCAAGACAATTTTGCTTTAGTATGAGACTGGTAATATAGTGGCATGAGTTTGGAGAAGTCCCCAAACCACAAAGGAGCATTGCTTTGTCTTTTAAAACCCGGAGAGGGTCTTGACTTCCTCATTCCAATTAAAGTTTAGCAGCCCCTTCAGGCTGATTCTGGGGGTGGCAGAAATGAACTTGTGATGAAGGAGATAAAATGGCTGCAGCCCTAAAGAGAGGCAGGGGAAATAAAATCTAGGACTTTTGGGAACTCTCTTCTGCCTGTGGTTTGGGATAAATAATCAGGATATTTGCAAACCCATTTTAATTACCCCCATATCAAAGTGTAAAGATGAACCATCACTAATGCAGAACTAATGGAATGTGAAGAAAAGTGAAGCAAGGTGTTGGAAAGAATACTTTCAATATACAAACTCCATGTATACAAATGACATTTGAGAATAACTCTCTCAAAGGTCTATTCATACCAATAAAATTTGGTTTTGGTATCTGGTTAAACGTTCAAACTCAGAGAAAAGATTCCATTCAATCTACTAAAAGATGGGTGCATGTCATGCCTGGAAGTAAGCACAGGAGATGTACATTTAAATAGGGTGTTTTATCTTATCAATGAACTGTCAGTGCAGTAGCAACATATTCTACCATTCAAAAGATAAGATGTAATAATGATAATTATCATAAAAAATGTTAGAGCCATTTATAGAACATTTACTATCTGCTAGCAGGGAGCTAAGACAATAAAGGTAAATTCCATCATTTCAACTTCACAGCAGCCATAAAAATGAGCATTACTATTAACCATAGCAATAGCAACTATTTGGTGACAGCTTACCACCTACCAGCCAATGCACTAAGCACTTTACCTGATTATGCCACTAGATCTTCACAGAAGCTACTGTAATCATTCCCAATTTACAGATGAGAAGACAGAGAGGTTAAGTAACTTGCTCAAGTCTCAAGGCTAACCAAGATCCTAATTCAGGCAGTCTGACTCCAAAGTTTATACTTCTGAGCACTGTGCTGTGTTCCCTCCTGGATTCTTACCATTTGCAGATAAGGTGACTGAGACTTACAGAGCTTTGGTCACTTACCAAGGTCACACAGCTGGTAAATGGCAGATTTGGGGACTGACTGCAAATTTTTCTGGCTTGGAATCCAGGGCTCCTAATGAATCAGGCATTGATTTAGTGAAATCCCGCTATAGAAATGATATCCTGCAGAAGCCTAAGTTTGGAGGTCAATGACAACTATCTGCCTGACTTTCTAGGATAGACTTTCTATGCATATGAACTCTAAACTGCAAAAATACATGCAAATGTGGGTTCATTCCCTCCACTCCATCTATACTAACCCTATAATTATGTTTTAAATTTTAGCACATCGTTTTATGAGGGTGAAACACATGCAAAGCATTTAAAATTCCTTCTGGCTTTCCTCTCCATGTGCCTTTTCTAAAACTGAATGTAGTGCTACATTTGCTATGCAGGGATGAGAGAATGAGTCTTTTTTGTGGGTCTGTTTTAATTCTGCAACTCTGAGGATTTTTTCCCCTACATGTCCTTCTCTGTTCCAGAGTTGGTTGTCCAAAGTATCGGTTATTTTTGCAGTAGTTTTTGATATTTATATTAACAGACTGTTCATATTCCTGAGAATAACAACTATTATTAATTTCATGCCTACTATGAGCTTTGCACTTAATTTCTGATACATCTAATTAATCCTCATGATGAATCTGCAAGATAGATACCGTTATCCCTATTTTAGAGATGAAAAAACTGAGGCTTAGGTAGGTTAAACAACCTGCTTAATATTATGCAGCCTATTAATTGAAATATTAATAGCTATTATTTATCTGTCATAGTATTTTAACCCAAGTCAGTATGGTTCTAAGCTGGGTTTTGTATTACTTTTTTGATGCTGCCTTTTCACCTTGGAGTTAAGAAGCTATAATTACTAAGTCACGGTTTTTCACTGAATGGACATATAACCAAGACTTCCAACAGTGAGCGCAGGCATGTGGTCCCTGCTCTTTCTATGAGAGCACATTGTGAAACATTCATGGATCCCCACAATCCATTTCCTTTGAAGGTGTTGTCATTACTGCCTGATTTCATGGTAGATACAGCAAGATTGGCTGCCAGTATTGACTCAGGCAGATAGCATGTCTTATCGTAGTGCTAAAGGATCAATTACTAAAAGGATGGATGTTGTAGCATGCATTCTTGGTGACTAGATTTTAAACTGGTTCTGGACAGAATCAAACGTAATCATCCATGAAGGGAAGGGGACATCTGATTTTTGACAATTTTAACTCATCAGAACCTTTCTCTTTCTCTGAGAAAGAGACCACATGGGTTTTGGTAAGGGGTGCCAACTTCACCCCCAAGTTCCAGGGAGGAAGCAGACGATGCAGGCCTCATGAAGAAGACTACCAAGTTTCCCTGGCTGGTGATTTATTCTGGAGTGGACATTTGGACTGAGCTGGGGCCTAATAATCATGGAAATATTGGAAAAAATAATTGGGAAAAAGTAAGTTTTTCCAGCTGAACTTGTTTAAGCTGAAAGGATATAATCATGGAGAGTGTCTGAGAATGGAGCCAACAAAGAAGAATGCAGTATGGAGAGATAGATTGGGAATCCTGATTTCATCATTTGAGCATCTGGATCCCACCATTCCTAAAGCTGAGCTACCCTTGACAGGGTTTTCCATTATGTGAGCCAATACATTTCCTTTTTTCCTCCCTAAAACTAGTTTTAGTGGGATTCCTATCATTTGCAACCAAAATTATCCTGTAAATCCAGCAATTCAGCAAAAAATATACAGGGAGGTGCACTGATCTTTTTCATAAATCAAGTTGTACCTCATTATTGAGCATATCTGCAAGAAAGCCTAGGAGTAGAAAACACATCTCTGTTCTGCCTTTTCCTATCCAAAGAGAAATAGTAGATTAAAATACAAACATTTTCTGACAGTCAATACCCAGACACACACACATGTGTATTTATATGTAAATAAACTATCATACAGAACTGCACGATAGTTCAGTTAATGCATGCCATACATCACTCCTCTGTTTAATACAATTGGAAGTTTATTTGTTTTTAACAACATGAGCACAGAACTTATTTCCAATTGCATTTTTACAAATTGCTTTCAATTGTGACATTTATCTTCTGTCCCAATCAAGTGTAATTTACTAGAAACCGCAGAATGTTTCTGTATTTAAATGTGTAAGGCTTTTATAATAACCACTGCCTTCTACCCTTCAAGCTTCCCTACTCAGGGTGGGGCAAGCATGGTTCAAACAAGCTCATCAAGGTATGGTGGCTTCCCTGAACCCCATCTACCACAAAAATAAGATGGCCAATTTCTAAGAAGTTTCACTGGTCCATTTAATAGCGAATCAATAAAAATAGCTTGAAAGTTTGAGGCACAGTTTGATTTCAGGTATCTTAATGAAAAACGTGTGTTGATGTAGGTTCAGCCAATCATTCATTTAGTGACTGAGATACAAGAGGGCAGCAACGTGAGCTCAATTACTCTGGTCTGATGGGACCTTGGGCTTCTAATCCAAGCGGTTGTCAAACCTTGAGCTATGGATCAGTGGAAATCCCTGATGAGGTTTTCACCATGCTGTGGTAAAATAAGAAAAAATCAATACTGAGTAGTGACTACTTTTTTCAAGCATAAATTTTGTTTCATTTAAAAGGATCGTCCTTTAAGTCAAGATTATGTCCTTCTAGTTCTTTGGTTTGAAGTATTTTTTCTTTGATAAAATAATGGTGATGCTAAGTGATAGTTTTTAAAAAATGAATCTAATTGGAAAAATTAAAAATTGACAGCCCTTTGTTTCTTGAATTTTCTCTGGTCTGGCAACCAATCACTGTTCTTGGCAATAATGATAATGTTAATATTAGGCATTAACATTTATGAAATACTGTCTATATGTTGAGCTCTTTCCTAAATCGTTTGTGGATAATTTAATCCTCACCTCAGCACTATTTCACAGATGCCATTATTATTCCCATTTTAAAGGTGAGGAAACTAAAGCCCTTGAGGTTAAGGAGTTTGCCTAAGATTTAAGATCACTTGGGATTAAAAGGTTTGGTTCTTAAGAACGTCACAATACCTGTCATTCAGAAAGTGAATCTACTACTTCTGGGATAATGATGGTGGCCTCTTTTGCACCAACTTGACAAAAGAAATCTGAGAATGATAGGTAGGTAGGTACTGAAATGAGAATGCAGGAATGAATTTGTAGGTCCTGCTCTGGAAGGCTTTCAAATATGATAGTACATGGAATGACAGGGTCTGAAGGGACCTCAGATATTGAGTACTTCTTTTTTGTAATATATTTTATATAATATATTTTAAAAATGTGACCTGATAAATATCCTGGATAACTTGAAAAGCAGAGCCCTGTTGCTGTGCATTTTCTATTATGTTGTACTGTGTAGTGTATTTATTCAGGATAAGGAAGAACAGGGCCATCTTTACAGTATCTCTTAGTCCCCCAAAAAATTACTGTTAGATAAATTCCCTCTACTCCAGAAGATCTTTAAATTTCTTGTTTTCCTTTCCACTTGAGGCCAATTATTCCAAAAAGACAAGAGTCTAAAGTATCACAGAAAGCTACGTTGATAATAAGCATCACTATAGGTAGGACTAAACCAAACATAATACAGCTCAAAGGCAGTGGACAGATTCCAAGGTGGCCCCATGCTCCCCTCCTCCTGGTGTTCATGCCCTTCTGTGGGTCTGTCCCCTTAAGTGTGGACAGGATCTGTGACTTGCTTAATGCCAACGGAACATGATAAAGGTGACAGGAGGTCACTTTTGTGATTATGTTATAATGGGTGATAGCACCCATCTTGCTAGAACACTCTCTCCCTTGCTGGTTTTGAGCACGCTGCTATGTTTTTGATCTGCCCTGTAGAGAAGGCCACATGTGAAGGCATTGAGTGTGGCCTCTGGTGGCCAGACAGTGAGGAACTGCGGCCCGAAGCTCAGCAGCCTGCAAGGACTGAACATTGTCAATGATGACATGAGTGTGGAAGTGGATCCTTTCAGTCAAGCCTCTGATGAGACCCCAGCCCTGGCTGACACTTTGCTTGTGGTATTGCAGAGGACCCAGCTAAGCCATGCTCAGACCCCTGACCCACAGAAACTGTGAGATAATAAATGCTTTTGCTCTAAGATGCTAAGTTTGTGGTGATATTATTGTACAATAGAGAACTAATACACCATTTTTGTGTCTTAGGAGGCTTAGATGCTGGGGACATTCCCTGAGAAGGAGAATTCAAGGGAGGACCAAAGTCTGAGGCTGTAGAAAACAGGATGCATTTAGTTTGGGTATGTAGGGTTTGAGGTGGCTGTGGATGTCCAGAATGGAAGATGCCAATAGACAGCTACATATATGGCTGGAAGTAGAGACTGGTAGTCATTAGTTCTTGAAGCTTGAGTTTGCCAGGAAGCAAATTCTTAGATGGAAATTCATATATAGGATGTTTATTAAGAGTGTTTTGAGATTATGTGAGAAGGGAAGGACTCAGCATGGGGTAGAAGGGGAAACGTGTGTAGTGTGGACTCAACATAGGTTTCTGCTGACCTCATGGGGAGCTCTGAAGCTGGGATGGCCCAGTAAGAGGAGTGGGCCTTGACACCCCATGCGCTGCAAGTTATTGGATGCAGACTGCCCCCAGAAGGCATGACCTTGAGTGATATAATGCTCTTCAGCAAAGGGCAATTCTTACCTAAGGATGATAGCCAAGATTTATTTGTAGGCAGCACTCCCAGCAGCTGGAAGAATAAATCCCTTAGTACTTAAGGAAAATTTGGGTGTGCATCTCCGCATCCACTTCATTGGCAGCTGGAGCTCTGGGTGTGGTTGTGGGGCCCATGGGGAATTGGAAGCCTGAGAAGTAAAAGGAGCAAGCATGGAACCCTGACCACAGTGTGAAGTGAAAGATAGGAAAAAATTGTTGAAGAGCTAAATGAGAAGGAGCATTAAGGTTTGCATAAGGTGAGGAACAGTCAAAAGTTTTGAAGATGGAATGATAAATCCTCAAATATATGGTACATATTTTATGGTATAAAATCATACTTAAAGTAGATTTTATATGGCAGATATACAGATTTTTAAAAATGAGGCCAATATTATTCTTTGGCTCTACATTTTATATATTTATTCTTGTTATTTTTAAATGACAATGAAGTCTTTACTATTTCTTACCAGTCAAAATGATTACTGAGCCCTTAGTAAGTGCTAGGCTCTTTGCTAGCACTGGGGCACAAGAGTGAACCATGCAGTCTGGTGGGGGTTACAGGCAATTAAACAGATTCCTACCATGCTGTGTGGCAAATACCAGAGTGAGAGTCATCCAGGGTTATTTCCATTCTGCTGGCCACTCACTCAGGCTAGCTTAGCTAGCATGGTGCAACTTCTGAATCAGGGAGACCTGGGCTTCATTTACCCAGAGGTTGACCTCTCTGAAGGCTCAGGTAAGTTATTGAACCTCTCTCAAAACCTTGGTTCCACATTTGTAAAATGAGGAAATAACCATTACCCTGCAGGGTTGCTTTAAGGACTATTTCTGATTTATTAATTCAACAAATATTTATGGAGCATTCCACAACATGCCAACCTTGTATCAACTTTCTCTGAAAGTTATTTCTTGACACCATCAAAACATGATACACACCATAGTGCCAAATATGAACATTTAATTTACTAAAGGTACAAAGCATTTCATGACAACATCACAACCATTCATGACCCAACCAGATGGGTCAAGTAATATTTTGCAAACAACTACAAATCAGAAGGTGAGTCGACATGTTTTTAATAGTTAGAATTTTGATAACTTACCATTATTTTACAGAGCAGGTAGGAAAATTACACGACTAACCTCAGTGATATCATTTTACACAGTGAATCTTTTGGCTTTGGTGATTTTAAAGAAGTACCAATATTTGAATGATTCTCCTTTAGACCCCTTTCTTTCATTCAGAGGCTGCTATCCATCATAACTTCTTTCCCATAGCAAATATGAACATTTTGACCATGAAGGACATATACAAAGAAAGACTAGATTGAAAAGAGAAATTTTAAACTGTGAAAACGAGAGGCAACTTAGAGGATGCATTCTAGTGGAATGGTATGGGTGGAAGGCATTTAATCTCCAAGACCACAACTCTACTGATAACCAATGCACATTTGTCATTAGTGTGCTTCCACCAATTTCTTTAAAGATCTCTTAAAGGAAAATTATATTATAATCAAAAATGTTATTGGAAAGCAAAGGAACTATTCAATAAATGCTTGCTAAATTGATCATTAAGCAAGAGTTCTGTTTTTTCCCTTTATCCTACCTTCAACTGATTTCTTTATATGTTATGTCAGTTTTATTTCCTGCTGTTCCCTGTTCCTACCAATCATAACACTGACATGTACTGGTTGTTATACTATGTGCCAGGAACCCATAAGTACTACATGTGTATCCACTCATTTAACTCATATTATTAGCTGTGTACCATTATTAGTCCCAATTTATAGTTGAGGATACTAATGCACGGAGAAATTAAGTAACTTTTAGTCTAGACTAGAGCTGTAGTCTGACCCAGAGCTCTAGTTCTTAACCATTGCTCTAAATATTCTCTCAGAATTATTACAATAGTCTTCTCATTTACCTCTGCTTGAGTAATGAATGCTCACACCTAGCTTCTTGCCACTCCACACAACCTTCATTTAACTATAGCAATCATAACTTTGTGTTCCCTGAATGCTCTGACTCCTACTTACAGCTCCAGACACATTGCCCACCACTCTACTTTCCCCTCTTGATCCCTCATTCAGCCCCTGCAACCTACTGTGATCTCTCTTGTCTGACCCCAAGACATGCTTTTTCCTTGTTCTTGGGGCACCTGTGTCACCTTCTTCCTGTGGCTCGTGCCTACGCCTCCTTTATGGCTTAGCTTAAAGCTTCCTTGCCTTGGGAACCCCTTCTCGACACCGCCGTCTTTCACACACTTTCTTGCAGCATATTGCGCACATGTGGCTAATTACTAAATTATTTATGTGACTATAATTACGTATAAGATGCCTGTCTTCCCCACCAGCCCCCAAGGTCCATGAAGACAAGGCTTTTGTCTTCCTGTATCCACAGTGCCTTGCACAGGGCCCTGCACCTAGGAAGTATTCACTATCTGCTGGAAAATTGACTATGTCAAACTGGCCTTTCTTCAAATCTCATTTCCAGTGCTTTCCATTTGTCTGGAGACCATTTTCAAAGTTTGGAAAGTCTCTCCTCTCTCATATCATATTTAGACTGTGTCTTTTACCAGGTGTTTCTTTCATGAAGGGAGTTCAAGCTATTCTTATAAAGGAAAGTCTTATTTTGATCTTTATGAAAGTTGCAGGGGAGGTGGCCTTGACTGTGGAAACTCCTGGCTAGGATTGCTTCACACTCTTCAGCGACACAATGTCAGCCTTGTGACTTTCTTTGTTGGGTCTACTGGCTATCATTGATTTTAGAGCAGGGGTTCTTAACCTTTTTTGTTGCCAGTTGGGTGAAAACCATGGACTCCTTGCTAAGTTCACACTACCGTGTAATACTTAATAAACATATCACATCCACACCCACACATCCCCACAAGAATAATGTTCTTTTGAATTTCAATTCAAGCACACAGACCGTTGAGAACCCCTGTTTCAGAGTAATAATGTGCCCTTAGAGTATGCTACAGACTTCTCTTTACAATTGCATACTGCATTCTATGTACCAGGTTCTCTTCTTGACTCAAAGTAACTGTTAGAATAGAATATATATGCAAATACTTTTTGTCTTTACTAGTATTATTTATTACTTCCAGCAGGCTGATTACAGTGATGTAAGCTTCCCTGCCAAGGTGCCCACTTTTTAACCTTTAAGTCTGTGCCTATCCCAAACATCCATGTAGTTCCTCATAATGCTTGATGTGGAAGCTGTCGATGAGCAAGGGAGAGAACTTCTCCAGCTGCCACGGGGCTCATAAATTCAAGTTAGCTCATTATTTTCTTTTCTGATGCATAATGTCGCTCTAGAAAATTATCATTTAATCAGCAGTAATGACTCTCATATTTCTACTGCACTGCTTGTTAATCTCACTAGTAAAAAGAGAAAGTCTTTAGCAGTGCAGGTAAAATCTCATTTTAGAAACAGAGCTAAGGAAAAGGCTGGCATCATATCCCACTCTTCTATTGCCATACCTATAGACTTTGGTATTCACAGAAGCAAAACAAAAATTGTAATCCACTTGAAGTATTAAGTAAGATTTTCCATGGAAAATGTTCAAATAAAGGAAATGATTTATTTCAATTTGATAATCTTATAAAATACCTAAATGCATGCATCCTTTAGCCCACTTAAAGCCTGTTACACATTTGTCAAAAGCCCGTGGCATCGTCAAACCCACTCATATTCCTGCACCACTATCACCCCCATCCATTGCTATATCATTCCCTTCCACCTTATCATAGGTTTTGCCCTCACTCTACTCCTTTTCTGCCCCTGATAAACTATCTTCTAGACTCTAGCTCTGTGAGTCTGTGCAATATGCTTAGCTCACATCAGTGAGGGCTGGGTTAGACTATCTATGGAACTGGGAGGAGGGCTGAAGGAAGGAACAGGTGAACTCTGGGGATGTGTAGGTCTGTGGTTAAAACTACAATAGTGGGAATGTTCTTTTGGCAAATATGGCAGTGGAGGGTAGCTGGTGCAGGGCAGCAGGGGTGAGGGTATATAGGAGAATACCTCGGGTATAATTCTATGGAATTAGAAAATGTTCATCTTGTTATAGGGTGTTATATCAGTGGGTGGAGACCCACACAATAAACAAAAAACATTAAACTTCCATCCTGGGGAGTCCTGCTATATTCTCAAATAGAGAAGCAAGAGTCTCTTGAGAACATAGGTAGTGCCTAATAAAAGAAAACAGAATAATATGTCAAGACCTCAATATTAATGCATGTAACTATGAATTTTTCTTCAAAAATTGAAACTTAGTGGCTACCATAGTGTCCAAGAGGAGATGGAGGGAAGAATAGATGGAACATAGGGCATTCTTAGGGCATTGAAATTGTTCTGCATGCTCGTGCAATGATGGATACAGGTCATTACACATATTGTCAAAATCTATAAAATATACAGTGCAAAATGTAAACTATATTATAAACCATTGGCCACGGTTAGTAGCAATGCTTCAATATTTGTTCATCAATTATAGCAAATGTTCCATACTCATGCAAGATGTTATTAATAGGAGATAATGTGAGAAGGGGAGGTGGTGGGGTGTATGGGAATCCCCTATATTTTCTATGTGACTTTTCTGTAACTTAAAGCTTCTTTAAAAAGAAAGTGAAAAAAAATAAGACACTGGAGGATCATACAGAAGTAATTGTCACTGTGCATAAAAGTAACAGGTCTTATGGTGATGAAAAAGACAAGGCAAAGAAATCTTATTTTATTTTTTATTTATTTTTTAAAATTATTTATTTATTTATTTATTTGTTTTGTTTATGGGGAGGTTTTGGTTTGCAGAAGGATGGCAACTATGGCAGGGGGTGATCACTGGTGCCGGGTGTCTGTGGTGGGGGGATGTCTGGGGAAGGATGTACCTGGGGCATGCCTCTATGGAATTTGAATTTGTTCAAATGGTCATGCGGTATTGCCTTGGTGGTTGGAGACTCACACAATAATCGCAAAAATGTTGAATTCCCATCCTGGGGCATCCACTACATTCTCTAATAGAGTGGCAAGAATCCCTAGAGTATATGGGCAGTGCCTAGCAAAGGAGTAGGGACCAATGTGACAGGCCCTTGATATTGATGTTTGTACTTATGAACCTTGTTCTTGTGAAATTGAAACTTGGACTGGTATTATATTTTGCCTAAGAATTACCTCCTGAAAGCCTCTTTGTTTCACAAATGTGGCCTCTCTCTAAGCCAAACTCCACATATAAACTCACTACCTTACCCCTGGCATGGGACATGACTCCAGGGGATAAGCCTCACTGGCACAGAGGTATTATTACCATAGGACAACTAGTGATGCATTTGGAAAAAAAAAAAGAAGCCTTGACAAAAAGGGAGAAATAGTAAATAGAAATGAATTTTATGGCTAAGAGATTTCAAAGTGAGTTGGGAGGTCATCCCAGAAGTTACACTTATGCACATCACAGGAGAATCTCACTGACTGCCTCAGTAAACAGTGTATCAAGCAGGTGAGCTCCTGAGGGCTCTAGAGACATCTAGAGACTATAGGTAGGGCAGACAACCCCAGGAATCCAGCACCCTGTCAGTGGGACTTACCTTCAAATATATGATAACCTATTCCCCAATGTATTGGAGTTAGACTCATTTATAATTTTCCTACACATGTTTCTTCTACCACTTTTATGTGAACCTATAATTAGCACTATTAAATGTGTGTTCCAGAGACTTAAATCTTCTGGCTCTTCAGATGCCATTTAAGTCCTGAATCTCAGCAGAGTTGCAGTCAATACCTACTGTCCAGTTTACTAGACTTGCCTAGGACAACTAACAAAAAGATAATGATGGATGCCCATCCCAAAAAACAGAGTATTTACAACTGCAAGCAAGACAGTTGCATCCATCTGCCCCATGGGATCTAAGCCCCCTCTCAGTCAGAAGCAGAATGGGCATTACCATCCCCAAATTCTCAAGATTGAGGAATGAATAAACTTAAGGGGGAATGCAACTATGGACTAAAGTAGACTTTAGTAATGGTTGAACTTTTATCATTGATATAAAGGTAGTGATCACCAAGGGTTCTGAGGGGAGGGAGAGGGAAGAATAGATGGACCTGGGGCATTTCTGCAACATTGGATTTGTTCTGCATGACATTGCGATGATGGACACAGGCCATTATACATTTTGCCAAAACCTTTAAAATTGTGCAGTATAATTGTGCAAATGTAAATTATTGACCATGGTTAGTACCAGTGCTTTAATATGTATTCATCAATTGTAACAAATGTACCACACTAATGAAAGATGTTGTTAATGGGGAAAAGTATGGGTGGGGGACATGATGGGGTATATGGGAATCCCTCCATATTTTTGATGTAGCATTTATGTAATCTAAAGCTTCTTCAAAATAAAAAATAATTTTAAAGAAGCCAACAATGAGATGCCATCTCACACCACTAGATGGACTAAAATTTAAAAGAATGGATAACAACAAGTATTGGAGAGGATATGGAGAAATAGGAACACTTTTTCATTACTGGTGGGAGTGTAAAATGGTGTAGCCACTGAGGAAAGGTTTGGCGGTTCCTCAGAAAGTTAAGTATAGAACTACCATATGATTTACAATCCCACTTCTAGATGGTAACTTATATACAACCCAAAAGAATTGAAAGCATGGTCTCAGACAGATATTTGCACAACAATATTCATAGCATTATTCACAATTGTCAAAAGGTCAAAGCAACACAAGTGTCCATTAAAAAATGAATGGGTAAGAAATATGTGATGTATGCTTTCAGTGTAATATTATTCAGCCATAACAAAAATGAAGTTCTGATGCATGCTACAACATGGATGAATCTTGAAAGCATCATGCTGCTTGAAATAAGCCAGACATAAATGGACAAATACTCTATATGATCTCACCTATATGCTATAAGCAGAACATGCAAATTCATAAAGTCTGAAACTAGAATACAAATTGACAGAGACAGGTATGGGAGGACAATACGGAGCTAATGTTGAATTGATACAGAATTTCTCTTTGGGGTGATGGAAATGTTTTGGCGATGAGTGATGGTTATGGAGTCAATTTTGTGAATGTAATTAACACAACTGAATTGTATATTTTAAAAGGGATAAAAAGAGAAAATTTAGGTTGTATATAAGTTACCAAAAAAACATGTGTGCCTAACACAAAGAGTGAACCCTAATGTAAAACAATGGGCTAAAATTAATAGTGTGATTATTCTAATACCCCTTTATCAATTGTAACAAAAGTACCCCCACTAAGGCAAAATGTTAATAATATGGCAAATTGCATGTGAGAGGAGATATACGGGGAAAGTTGTAAGTTTATGTGCTGAGTTTGGTTTAGAAAGAGGCCACATTTGAGCAACAAGGAGCTTTATATATATGAGGCAATATATAATACGAGTCCAAGTTTCAGTTTCACAAGAACAAGGTTCATAATACAAGTATCAATATCAAGGGCCTGGCACATTGGCCTGTCCTCTGTTGCTAGGCACTGCCCCCTCATGTACTCTATGAATTCTTGCCACTCTATTAGAGAATGTAGCAGGACTTCCCAGGATGGGAATTTAATATTCTTTCGGTTATTGTATAGGTTTCCACCCACTGAGACAATACCCCACGGCCACTTATTCATTTCATAGAGGCATGCCCCAGGTGCACCGCTCCCCACATATCCCCCTATCACCGACACCCTGAACCAGTGATCCTCCCCTGCCACAGTTGTGACCCTTATGCAATCCAAAACCTACCCCTCAAAAGCCAGAATAATAATAATAAATTAAAAGTAATAATAATAAAAATTACAAAGAAAATACAAAACTAAAAAATTTTAAAAACTTGCATTGCGCCTTTCATCACTATAAGATCTATTATCTTTTATGTACAGTGACATTTTCTTCTGTATGATCCTACAGTGTCTTTTTTTAAATTTCTATTTTCAAAGAAGTGTTAGGTTACAGAAAAGCCACACAGAAAATATAAGGGATTCCCATATACCCCACCCCCTCCCCCTCTCACATTTTCCTTTATATTGAGTAAATTTTTGTATAGGGCATGAGATGGTGATCCTCTCTCATTCTTTTTGATATAGGTATCAAGTTCTTCCAGCACCATTTGTTGAACAGGCCATTCTGTCCCAGTTGATTGGGCTTGGTGGCCTTGTCGAATATCAGTTGACCATATATGCGAGGATCTATAGCAGAACTCTCAATTTGATTCCATTTGTCAATATGTCTATCTTTGTGCCAAAACCATGCAGTTTTGACTACTGTAGCTTTGTAGTATGCTTTAAAGTCAAGTAGCAAGATTCCTCAAATTTCATTTTTCTTTTTCAATATGTTTTGGCTATTCAGGTCCCTATGCTTTTCCAAATAAATTTCATGCTTAGCTTTTCCAATTCAGTAAAAAAAAATGTGGTTGTAATTTGTATTGGTATGTATTAATTCTGTAAGTCAATTTGGTTAGGACAGACATCTTAATGATGTTTAGTCTTCCACTTCATGAACGTGGAATATTCCTCCATTTATTTAGGTCTTTTTTGATTTCCTTTAACAGTGTTGTGTAATTTTCTGCATACAAGTCCTTTACACTTTTAGTTAAGTTTATTCCTAGATATTTGATTCTTTTAGTTGCTATTGCATATGGAATTTTTGTCTTGAATTCCTCCTCAGATTGCTCTTTATTGGTGTACAGAAATACTACTGATTTTTCCATGTTTATCTTATACCCTGCCACTTCACTGAACTCATTTATTAGATGTAGAAGCTTTGTTGAAGATTTTTTCAGGATTAGGATCAAGTCATCTGCCAATAGTGAATTTTTACTTCTTCCTTTCCAATTTGGACGCAATTTATTTCTTTTTCTTGCCTGAGTGCTTGAGCAAGTACTTCTAAAACAATGTTAAATAAGAGCAGTGACAGTGGGCATCCTTGTTATGTTCCAGATTTTTGAGGGAAAGGCTTTAACATTTCACCATTTAATATGATGTTAGCTGTGGTTTTTTCACATATACACTTTATCATGATGAGCAAGTTTCCTTCTATTCCTATCTCTTGAAATGTTTTTTAATCAAAAAAAGGATGATGCATTTCTTCATCAATAGAGATGCTCATGATTTTTTTCTTTTGATTTGTTAATGTGGTGTATTACATTGATTGATTTTCTTATGTTGAACCACCTTTGCATACCAGGAATGAAACCCACTTGGTCATGGTGTATAATTCTTTTGATGTGTTGTTAAATATGATTAGCAAGTATTTTGTTGAGGAATTTACATCCTGGTTGATTAGACAGATTAGTCTGTAGTTTTCTTGTGGTGTCTTTATGAGGCTTTGGCACTAGGGTGTTGTTGGCATCATAGAATGAGTGAGGCAGTGTTCCCTCCACTTCTAGTTTTTGGAAGAGTTTAAGCAAGATTGGTGTTAGTTCTTTCTGGAATAATTGGTAGAATTCACCTGTGAAGCCCTCTGGTCCTGGGCTTTTCTTAGTTGGGAGGTTACTTGTGATTGGTCTGTTGAGTTCATCAATTTCTTCTTTCATCAATGTAGGCTGCTTGTGTGTTTCTAGAAATTTGTCCATTTCATCTAATTTATCCATCTTGTGGGAATACAATTTTTCAAAGTGTCCTCTTATGATATTCTTTATTTCTGTGGGATCAGTGGTGATATCTCCTCTCTCGATTTTTATTTTACATATTTACATCATCTCTCTTTTTTCTTTGTCTAGCTCAGGGTTTGACAATTTTATTAATCTTTTCAAGGAACCATCTTTCATTTTGTTAAAATTTTTAGTGTTTTTTTTTTATTCTCAATTTCATTTAGTTTTGCTCTAATATTTGTTATGTCCTTCTTTCTGCTTGCTTTGGGATTAGTTTGTGGTTCTTTTTCTAATTCTTCCAGGTATGCAGTTAGGTCTTTGATTTTAGCTCTTTCTTCTTTTTAAAATATAAGCATTTATGGCTATAAATTTCCCTCTCAGCATTGCTTTTGCCTCATCACATAGGTTTTGATATGTTGTATTCTCATTTTTATTTGTTTCAAGATAGTTACTGATTTCTTTTGCAATTTCCTCACTGATCCACTGATTGTATGTTGTTTAACTTCCTTATCTTTGTGCCTATTCTGTTTCTTTGCCCCTTATTAATTTATAGCTTCATTCCTTTGTGGTCAGAGAAATTGCTTTGTATAATTTAAATCTTTCTGAATTTGTTGTGACTGTTCTGTGACTTAGCATGTGGTCTATCTTGGAGAATGATCCATGTGTACTCAAGAAGAATGTATATCATACTGTATTTGGGTATAATGCTCTTTATGTCTATTAGGTCTAGATCCTCTAACGTTTTATTCAAGGTTTCTATTTCTTTACTGATCCTCTGTCAAGATGTTTTGTCTGATGTTTATAATGGTGTATTGAAAGCCCCACTATAATTGTATAAGTGTCTCTTTCTCCCCTTAGTTTTTCCAATGTTTGTCTCATGTATTTTGGGGCACCCTGGCTAGGTGCATAAATGTTTATGATTGTTCTTTCTTCTTGATAAATTACCACTTTTATTAATATATAGTGTCCTTCATTATCTCTTACAATAGTCTGTTTTGTCTGATATTAATAGTATAGCTACTCTCTTCCTTTTTAGTTTATTGTTTGCATATAAAATCGTTTTCCAACCATTTGCTTGCAACCTCCTTGTGTCCCTGGGTTTAAGGTAAGCTTTTTGTAGACAGCATATAGATGGGTCATATTTCCTTAACCATTCTGCCAATCTGTGTCTTTTGATTGGAGAGTTTATTTCATTAACAGTAAACATTATTAGTGTCAAGGCAGTACATACATTAGCCATTTTCCCCTTAGGTTTATATAAAGTCATATTGTGTTTTTATTTCTCCTTTTTTATATTTTAGTCATTCTCACTAACAATCTTCCTTCCAACACTCTCCTCCAAGCCTCTCTTTCCTGTTTTTTCCTTTCAATGAGCAGAACTCCGTTTAGTATTTCTTGAAGGATAGCTTCCCTGTTGACAAATCTTTTAATTTCTGTTTATCCGTGAATATTTTGAACTCTCCTTCATATTTGAATGCTAGCTTTGCTGGGTACAGAATCCTTGGCTGGCAGTTTTTTTTCTTTTAACACCTAATCTATGTCATATCACTGCCTTCTCACCTCCATGGCTTCAGATGAGAAATCAGTGCATAATCTTATTGAGCTTCCCTTGTATGTGGTGAATTACTTTCCTCTTGTTGCTTTCAGTAGTTCCTCTTTGTCTTGAGTATTTGACAATTTGATAAGTATATGTCTCAGGATTTATACTGTTTGGGGTGCACTATGCTTCCTGAACATATACATCCTGGTCCCTCAAAAAAGCTGGGAAAGTTTCGGGCATTATTTCCTCCAACACTCCTTCTGCCCCCTTTCCCTTCTCTTCACCTTCTGGGATGTCTATAAGGGGTATGATTGTGTGTTTCATGTTGTCATTCAATTTTTGAGTCCCTGCTGATTTTTTTGTATTTTTTAAATCTCTCTGTTCTACTGTCCGTGTGATTTCAGATGTATTATCTTTGATGTCATCAATTCTTGCCTCTACCTGTTCAAATCAGATGTTAAGTCCTTCCAGGGTACTTTTGATTTTCTGCATTGTGCCATTCATCACCATCAGAAATGCTACCTTTTTATGCATGTTTACAGTTTCTTCTGTATGTTCCCCCAGTGTCTTCTTAATATCCTTTATCTCTTCCTTCACTTCATTAAATTGATTCATGATATTTGTTTGGACATCCTTGATTAGTTGTTCCACCTTCTGCATCTACTCCTGTTTTGTAGTTTATTCATTAGACTGGGCCGTGTCTTCCTGTTTCTTAGTATGGTTTGTAATATTTTGCTGGTATCTAGGCACCGCTTTATCTTAATGGGCTTATTCAGATGGTTAGCTTCTCTTTCTACTCTAGGTTTAATTTGTTTTGTGTTGTGTTATGTTTCCTCTTTGTCAGTTGGTTCCACTTATTCTATATACTTGTAGTTGTCTGTGTTTCCCTGAAAAAAATTTAGGACCATAGAAAAAGATAGAGAACAATAGAAAAAGAATAATAATAATAATAAAAAAAGAAGATAAAAAGGGACCATAAAAGAGCCAGGACAAAAAATAAGCAGTAAAGTAAAAAATAATAAAAAAATGCAAAGGCATAAGAAAAAAAGGTAGAATAAAAAAATGAAAAAAAAAATGAAATTAGAAAAAATGATAGAATAAAATAAAGACCAGAAAGATGAGGAGAGGAGAGCAAAAAAAATGAAGATCAAACGAGAGAAGGTGGAATGAAAGAAAAGCTATGGAAGAGGGAAAAATGAAAGAATGAAAAAAGATAAAGAATCTAAGGAGAAAAAAAAAGAAAAGGAAAAATGGAAACAAAGAAAGAGAAGAAACAAAAATCAACACAGGAAAAACAGGCTTCCCTCTTAGGCCACTAGGAACCATCTCAGGCTGCCAGTGCTCATCAATCAATCTCCCTGCAGCCTGTCCTCCACAAGTAAGGTACCCGATTTTAGAGAATAAAATACAGAATAAAATAATAAACAATAAAAAATATAAAATAACAGATCAAAAAACCTTAAAAAAAAAAAAAGCAGTCTTTAAATTCCATGTTAGAAGGTACCAGCTGGATGGTTTACAACCTGCTGAAATACTCTCTGGATTCCTTCTCTTAGGTGGTTCCAGAGATTTAACCAAGGTTATATGTGAGGCAGGCATTCATCCACTGAGCTATACCCACTCCACAGGTTAGGTAAGCTTCTGGAATCTTACATGTCTCTCCCTGCCTTCTATCTCCTCATGCAAGCTGAGCTTCTAACAGTTTGTAGGCTTTCTCTCCTGGCTTCTTTCTCTCCCAGGCTGTTAGGCTCCTTTTAGCCTGACCTCTCACTGATGTAATTCCTCTCTCTCCCGGGGTGGATGGGTGTGACAGTTTGCCTAATAAGATCCCCCCTCCTCTCTTCCTTGGGCCATTTCAGTGCTGGCTGGGGTCTTTATTTTATTTTTATTTAATTTTATTTTAATATTTTTTCCCCTCTGTTCCACCTGCCCCATCTCCCCTCCCTCTTACACTTCTCTCTCTCTGAGTTTGCCGGGTGCTGGTCTCACACCTATTTGCCATTCAAGTTCCCCACGATGGGTCTCTTACAACCTCCAAATAATTTGCTTGGCTGGCTACAGCAGAGATTCAAAGTTGGCCAAACTCACTGAAGAGAAACCGCTCTCTTCCCTCTGCCAGACTGCTTTCCTCCCAGGAAGGAGGATCTTCTTTCCCCTCTCAGTTGGCTCCAGTGAGCCAGAGATTTTACCGCGGCTATTCTTGAGGGTGGAGGGTATGTCCCCTTCCCAGTTGCAGAGGTGAGTAACTCAATGGTTTTTGTTTTGCCTCTTTGTCTGTCTGTCCCTCTCCCTCCTGGATAATGCACAACTCTCTCTTAGTCTGAAGATCCCCAAAGCAGCTCCTTTAGATAGCTTTTTTCCCTTCGTCTGTTGTTTTTGTGAAAAGGTTGAGAAATGCCTACCAACTCTGATGCTGTCGTCTAGAAATTTCTCATTGTGGTTTTGATTTTCATTTCCCTGATGATTAATGGCATTGCGCATCTTTTTATGTATTTATTGGCCATTGTATATCTTCTTTGGAGAAATGTCTATTCAAGTCTTTACTTCACTTTTTATTTAGGTTTTTTGTCTTTTTTTGTTTAGTTGTAGGAGTTCTTTATATATTCTGAATATTCAACCCTTATCAGATGTATGGTTTCTAAGTACTTTCTTCCATTCTGCAGATTGTCTTTTTACTTTCTTCATAAAGTCATTTCATGTAAAAAAAGTTTTTAATCTTGATAGTTATAAAATGACTTTCAGCAATGTTTTGTGGTTTTCCAAACCTTTACATTTTTGTTAAATTTATTCCTAGGTGTTCGATTTTTCAGATGCTATTGTAAATATAATTTTCTTGATTTCCTCTCCAGATTGTTCATTATCAGTGCATAGAAACACTATTTTTTGTGTTGATCTTCCCACTTTGCTGAATAATTTATTAGCTCTAGTAAAATGTGGATTTGGTGTGGATTTTTCAGGATTCTCTATGTATTTGATCATGTCTCTGCAAATAGGGAGAACTTTACTTCTTCCTTTCCTATTTGTACCCCTTTTTTCCTTGCCTAGTTGCTCTGGCTATAACTTCCAGTACAGTGTTGCCAGTGGGCATCCTTGTCTTGTTCTTGATCTTAGAGGGAAAACTTTCAGTCTTTCATCATTGAGTATGATGCTAGCTCTGGGTTTCTTTTAATATGTGCCTTTTATCATGTTAAGGATGTTTCCTTCTATTCCTAGCTTTGAGTGTTTTTATCAGGAACGAGTACTGAAATTTGTCAAATATCTTTTCTGTACCAATTCAGATGATCATGTGGGTTTTATTCCTTCATTGTATTAATGTGGTGTATTACACTGATGGATTTTCTTATATTGAACCACCCTTACATACCTGGGATAAATCTCATGTGATCATGTAGCATAATTTTTAATGGCTGATGGATTTGGTTTTAGTATTTTATTGAGGATTTTTGCATCTCTGTTAATGAGGGATACCGGTCTGTAACATTCTTTTCTTGTGATACCTTTACCTGAATTTAGTATTAGGGTAATGGCCTAACAGAATGTATTGTGAAATGTTCCTCCTCCAGTTTTTTGGAAGTGTTTGAACAAGACTGGTGTTAATTCTTTTTTGAATGTTGGGTAGAATTCACCAATTAAACCAAATTTATTGCATACAATCAGTCACAGAATCCTCTAATAATCTGTGTGTGTGTGTTTGGTAATAATGCCCCGTCTTCAATCCTAACTTTAGTTTTTTTTGTGTCTTATCCCTTTATTTCTTTGCCAGTGTAGCTAAAATTTTGTCCATTTTACTGCTCTTTCCAAGGGAACACGTTTTTGTTTTGTTGATTCTCTCCATTCTTTTTTAATAATCAATTTCATTTATCTTTGCTCTAATTTTTATTTCCTTCATTCTTCTCACTTTGGGTTTAGTTTGCTCTAAACTAATTCCTCTAAGTATGGGGTTAGGTCTGTGATTTGAGCTCTTTCTTCCTTTTTATTAAAAAAAAAAATTTAGGAGATACCGGGGATTGAAATCTGGGACCTTGTACATGTGAAGCAGGTGCTCAGTCACTGAGCTACACCCGCTCCTCTTTCTTCCTTTTTAATATAAGTGTTTAGAACTATAAATCTCCCCCTGAAATGGTTGTTTCATGTATTTTGGGGAACTGTGGCTAGGGGCATAAATGTTTATGATTGCTGTTTCTTCTTGGTGGATTGACACTTTCATTAAAATATTGTGTTCTTTTTTGCCTCTTTAATGGTTTTTTACTTAATGTCTGTTTTGTCCAGTATTAGTATAACTACCCTAGCTCTCTTTTGGTTACTATTCACATGGAGTATGTACTTTCATCCTTTCGATCTCAATCTATTTGTATCTTTGAAACTGAGGTGACTTTCTTGTAAACAACATGTCGTTGGATTGTGCTTTCTTATCCATTCTGCTAATCCATGTCTTTTGATTGGGCAGCTTAATATATTTACTTTCTATGTAATTGCTGATAAGGCAGGGCTTTCTTTAGCCATTTTGTCCTTTGTTTCATATACATCCAATTTTTTGTTCCCTTTTTCCATTTTGTCAAGCTTCTTTCATATTTCAGGTTTCTGTTATGTTACTGATTAATCCCATTCTCCTTTCCATTTCTATATATATTTTGCATTGCCTCATATTTGCTTGATCAGGCCAGGAAACTAAAACAGTCCCTATACCTTAGTGTGTGTGTGACTCTAAGTCACTGCCATGGGTGGCTCTGTGATCATTGACCACAGTAGGAGGTGCCAAGGCTGGAAAGCTGCTACTGTGTATCTCAAACCACATGGGACCCAGGGTGGGGCAGGCATCCAGACTGGCAGGTCTGTGCAGTTGTCCTCCCTCTTATGCGCATGCGCACGTGTGTGTGTGTGTGTGTGGTTTTGTTATTCTTTGATTCAGCATTTATGGAGTTTTTCTCCTGTCTCTATCATCCTCCAGAGTTCCCGGTGAGTTGAATTTAAACTTTTATTTAGCTGCTTCTAAGAGGAAACATTCCCAATGATGTCTTACACTGCCATCTTGATGATGTCACCAAGCTTCCCTTTGCTCTTTGCTTAACTTTCACTCAACTTTCAGTGCTTGTTTCTCTACCACCTTCTGGAAGAAGCCTTCCCTGAATTCCACTGGGCACAATAGGTTCCACGATAGGACCCAAAATGTAGATTTTTTTTTTTTTCAGAGCACTGATCATAATGACATTAATTACATCAAAAATGTATTCTCATAATTGATGACCCATTAGCTCTGCCCCTAATATTTGGGAGGGCAAAACCCAGGCTATTTTTCTAGACTAGCAATCACATATGTATCTAGTAGACTCTACAAATCATTTCAGTCTATTTTGCCTTTGAGTGACTTGTTAGTCCACACCCAGCCCTCCTTTTTCTGGCTTCTTCACTATTCCTTTCCTCCCTGGGGTACTTTTGTCCCAGCCCACATCTCCAGGGCCCCCTTACTTCTTATTAACCTGTGGCTAGTTCATTTTTCACTTGGTTTCATCGTATTTTCCTTCAGTTATTGGGTGTAAGTGGTAGAGGATGGGAGGCCTGGAGGGTTGGGAGGGCTCCAGGCCAGAAGGAGGGAATACAGAAAAGTATTTGCTCCCAGTCCAGCCACAAAGGAATATCTGACAAGCAAATCTTTCATGGTAATATTGACTACATTTTATAATATTAACTCCAGAAAAAATAGGAGGGCCTAGCTAATATTTCTTCAGTCCAATCCCCAATGGACTGATTTTTCTAAAAAAGAATATAAGCCCAAACTTCTCTTCTTTAAATCCTTCAGTGGCTACCCTTGTCTTTTAGGATAATGTAAGATGATGTCCATGTTTTTCATTATAGAAACAAGATCTTCCATGGCCTGATTATCCTGATGATCTGATTTTGGAGTACCTCTCTGGTGTAACCTACTGCTATTCTCTATAGGCCCCATGCCCTTTATACCCATACAGCACTGGCCTTCTCAGAGCATTCCAGATGGTGGTGACCCCCAGCCCTTATCCATACCTTCCCTGTCTCTACTCCTGGAAAGCTCTTACTTGATTTATCCTTCAGAACCTCACTTAGATGCTTCCACTTTTATGAAGACTTCACAGATCCTTAACCCATAAAGAGTAAGAGAAAAATTTATAGAAAATTAAAATATATGCATATATTATTATAAAAGTTTAGCCTTTCATTATAAAAATTTCTATCTGGCTAAAAATTTATATGGTGCTTACAATGCTTCAGCTACTAGTTTAAATAATATATAATATAATCTTCTCAATAGCCTTTTTGAAAGATGGGGAAATTAAGGCCCCCAAAACTTAAGTAATATACCCAAAGTTCTACCATTTCTTAGGGGTGGAATGGGGATTTGAATCTAAGTAATCTGTCTCCAGAGCCCATGTTGTTTACCACCATCCAATTCACCTCTGTAGTGCTGTATGTTATATAAACATCTGTTAACTGTGTTTGCAACACACCATACTACAAGAATTTATTATTTGTTTGTCCTCCTTACAAGACTGAGTGTCCCAAGATCAAAGATTATTTTGTTTAATCTTTGTAGCCTGGTATGTTTGCACAGTCCTTACCATATAGTAATATTTGCTGAAATTACCTTTGGTGAAGATTGTAGAAACCTTGGAGGCTGTCTTCTTTGCCTAATCAAGTCCCTTAACTTCCATCTCATCTTCCAGGTAAAGATTGAAATGTTAATTCTCTCAGTACAATCACATTTAATTATTGCAAATTACGTTTCTGTGCCCAGAGGTAAAAAGTGTGTGTTCTCAATAAGTTAAAGTAATAAATAAACAATGTACATTACAAAATAGATCATCCCATGCTTCCAGAAATAGAAAATGCCCCACCCTATCTCCCCAAATATCAGGACTTCCCCACCAAATGGGTGGGGTATCCACAGAGGAAAGAGCCACCACAGAAACTTAACAGTATCCGGGCCACAGGGAGTTTATTGGGCATGCAATTAACCATGCATTTTGCACATTAAGTGTCACAAATGAACTAATAATTTGCTTCAGCTACTTTCAGAATTGGTGAAATTTGATAGCTTAGCAACATATTCAAGAAATAGAATCCGTAAGTCCTGGGGGTGGATTGGAAAATGGGGTGAATGGAAATGACCATGTTTCTGGCTTTGACTATACATTGGATGCACCAATAATCAAAAGAGCAATGGAAAAACAAATCACTCTCCAAGCCACGAAAAGAGCATAAAAGTAGAAGAAAAAAAGTAATGGTTCTCCTTCTTTTGATACACATCTCTTCATTTGGGAATGTGAGAAATCCAACTGAAACTATTTTAAACATAAAAGATAACTGTCTTGGCTTCAGTAACCAAATCTTGAAAAGTGTAGGAATAAATGTGACCCTAAGGTCAACTGAAAGTGGAAACTCAGACACAACTACCATTTTAAAAAATTGATATAAAATAGGTAGTTATTTGCAAGGATATTAATTGAGAGTTCTATATAACACACATCCCTATCAAGATATAGAGCATTAAAAATATCCCAGGAATTTCTTTCATGTCCCTTTCATTTAATCGTCCTTCACTAGAAGCATCTGCTCTTCTGATTTTAGGAACCATGGGTTCTTTTGCTGTCTTTTGCATCTTGCTTCTTTCAATCAGCATAATATTTTGTGATCCATGTTGTTGTGCTTATCAGAAATTTGTTCCTTTTTATTGCTGAGTAGTATTCCATTGTAAGAATAGGATAAATTATTTATCCATTCTCTTATAGATAGAACATACAGTTTTTAGTTATTATGATTAGAACTGCTACGAATATTCTTGTAAAATATATTTTTAGGAGTACATGTTTCAATCCTTTTGGATAAATACTTAGGAGTAGAGTTTACTACTCATAGGTTGACATGTTTGCCTTTTTACGAAACTGTTAAATAGTTTTCCACAGTGGTTATACCATTTTGCCAACTCCCATAAACACGGTGTAAGAGTCCTGGTTGCTCCACATACCTGTCAACAATTAGTGGTATTAGCCTTTGAATTTAGCTGTTCTAGTTAGTGTGTAGCTTTATCTTATTGTAGCTTATTTTGTATTTCCCTGATGGCTAATGATGTTGAACACATTTTTATGTGCTTATTGGTCATTTATATGTCTTTTGTATTGCCTGTTCAAAAATACATATATATATATATATATATATTCTCAAGTAGTTTAATTTCTCCCCATTCTAAGCAACTGACAGCTTGACTCATCTTAATGGGGTCTCGTTGTGAGCAGAAGTTTTAAATTTTGAAAAAATTAAATTAATAATTTTTATTGTAGTTATTGTTTTGTGTGTCCCTTTAAGAAATTTTTGCCTACCACAAGGACACAAAAGTATTGTTTTATGTTTTCTTCTAGAATATTTTGCTTTTATTTTAGTACATAAGCCATCTTGAATTAAATTTGAGGTACAGTGTGAGATGGGGGTGGAGTTTGTTTTTTTTTTCCCATATGGATATCCAGTTGTTCCAGCACCAATGGTTGAAAAGACTTTCCTTTCACCATTGGATTGCTTTGGTATCCTTGATGAAGATCATTTACCTATAAATGTGTGGATTGATTTCTGCAATTTCTCTTCTGTTCAATTCATCTATTTGTTTACCATTTCACCAAAACTTCACTGACATAATTGTAGTTTTATAGTAAATCTTCCACTTTTCCCTTCTTTTATAAAAATTATATATGCTATTATAATTCTTTGTAGTTCCATATGAATTGTAGATTCAGCCAGTCATTTCTACAAAAAGATCCATTGGGATTTTGATACTTAGTAGTATTTATGAAGATTTTGTAATATTTTCTACATATATAATCATGTTATATATGTCTGAATAAAGACAGTGGTGTTTTCTTTTCAATCTTTATGCTTTTAATTTCTTCTTATTTCCTTATTGCTAGACTTTATTGTCAAACGCTGAAGAGAAGATACAAGATTTGGTATCCTTGCCTTGTTCCTGATGTTAGGGGGAAAACACTCAATATTTGTCACTGAGTAAGAATTTAGCTGTAAGTTTTACATACTTGTCCCGACCTGAGTTGAAGTTCCTTCAACTGCTAGGTAAGTGTTTTTATATTGAATGGATGTTAAATTTGGTTAATTTTTCCCTGAATTTTTTGAAAGGATGCTATTATTTTTCTTTTTTAACCAATTAATGTATTGCATTTCATCAACTGATTTGTGGATCATTATTCCACTTGGTCATGATGTTATGGTATTTTTATACATTACTGTATTTGCTTTGGTAATATTTTGTTAAGAATTTTTGGTCTGTGTTCCTGAGGATTATTGGTCTGTACTTTTATTTTCTTGTAACACCCTTGAAATCAATTGTGTTGTGCTTCATCCTCTATTTACTTAAAAGAGTTTTAAAAAAATGATTTGTGATATTTCTTATTTAAATGGCCAAAGATTTCACCAATCAAACCATATGGGCCTTGAGTTTTATTTGTGGAAAGTTTTTAAATTAAAAGTGCAAATTATTTAACAGATATAAGCCTACACAGATTTTCTATTGCTTATATTGTCAGTTTTAATAATGTTGTTTTTCAAATAATTTTTCTTTTCATCTAGGCTATCAAATTTATTATTTAAATTTTTTGTATTATGCCATTTTTTTAGACTGTTGGTTTATAATCTCTCATATTGATAATTAATTTTTCTGTTTTATTTTTTATCTGTCTTAACAAGAATTTAATAATTTTATTAACCTTTGCAAATAGTAAACTGAGTATTTTTTATATACTCCATTTTTGTCTTTCTCTTTGATTTCTGTTCTTATTTTCATTATTTCCTTTCTTCTACTTACTTTCAGTTTAATTTACTCTTAATTTTTTAAGATTCTTAAGGTGGATATATTGGTCATTTATTTTATAATTTCTTTTTTATATATAATTTTTATTTTTTTTAAGATACTTAGATTACATAAATGTTATATTAAAAATATAGGGAATCCCATATGCCCCGCTGCCTATCCCTCCCACATTTTCCCACATTAACAACATCCTTCATTAGTGTGGTATATTTGTTACAATTGATGAACACATTTTGGAGTATTGCCACTAAAAATGTGGATTATATTTTATGTTGTAGTTTGCACTTTCTCCACACAATTTTGTAAGTTATGACAAGATATATAACGGCTTATATCTGTCATTGTGATGTCATTCAGGACAATTCCCCAGTCCTGAAAACGTCCCTGTATTACAGCTATTTTTCCCTCTCCCTCCTCTCAGAGCCTCCAGTGGCCACTGCTTCCATTGCTAGAGTTCTTCCATTGCTAGAATCACAATAAGTCTATAGTAGAATACCAGTAAATCTACTCTAGTCCATTGTTCTTTCCCTAATCTTGAGGATTCTGGGATGGTGATGTCCACTCCACCTCTAATTGAGAGGGGGCTTAGATCCCATGGGGCAGATGGATAGGATTATCTTGCTTTCAGATGTAGACTTTCTCTGTTCCTTGGTATGGTCATTCTCCATCATCAACTCCATGTTAGTTGTCCTGGGCAAGTCCAATGAACTAGAGAGTAGGTGTTGCAACTCTGTTGAGATTCGGGCCCCAGCTGGTACATGGATAGCTCAAAGATTTAAGTCTCTTGGACATACACTTATCAACTCTAGTACTAACTATAGGTTCAAATAGAAGTGGCAGAAGAGCCATGTGTAGGGAAACCACAAATGAGTCCAACTCTGTAACACTGGGGAGCATAAATTTCAAAGTATGGCCCACTGGCAGGGCACCAAACTCCTGAGCTGTCTGCCCTGCCTATAATGTCTGGATGGCTCCAAAGCCCTCAGGAGCCCTGCTATTTGAGGCAATATTTACTTTGGCAGTCAATGAGATCCTGCTGGGGAGCTCTGCCACATTCTTTGAAGGGACAACAAGAATCCTCCAAGTACAGGGGTAGTGACTAGTAAAGGAGGATGGACCATTGTTGGGCCCTTAGTATTGATGACTGTACTTATTAACCTTTACTTTTGAAATTGAAAATAAGCCTAGTATTATAGGGTGCCTAAGAGTTACCTCCTGAGAGCTTCATTGTTGCTCAAATGTGGCCTCTCTCTAAGCCAAACTCAGCATATAAATGCATTACCTCCACCCTGCCCCCTGGCATGAAACATGACTCCTGAGGATGAGTCTCCCTGGCACAGAGGGATTACTACCAAGCACCAACTAGCAATGCAACTGGAAAAAGACTTTGATCAAAGGGGTAAAGAGTAAAGACAAATTTGTGTATATGACTAAGAGAATTCAAAGTTAGTCAGGAGGTAATTCCAGAAGTTTACAACTTCTTTTTAAATACATTCATTTCCAACTATGTGTTTTCCTCTACGAGTTGCTTAATCTCTGTAAGCTACAAATTTTTCTATATTGTGTTTTTATCTTCATTCAGTTGAAAATATTTCCTAATTTCCCTTGTGATTTCTTCTTTGATTCTTGGTAATTTACAAGTACTTATTAATTTCCAAATATTTGGGGATTGTCCAGATTTTTTTGATTGCTAATTTCTAACTCTATTTTACTCTGTATAATTTCATATCTTTGAAATGAATTGAGACTTTATTATGTAAAAAAGTGGTCTATCTTCAAGAATGTTGCATGTATACTTCAGAATGTCTATTCTGTTGTCATTGGGAATAGTGGTATATAAATATCAATTATATCAATTGGTTGATAGTGTTGTTCAAGTCATCTCAGATATTTACTGATTTATTTTTCTATCTCTCCTGTATGCTTATATTTTGTGCATTTGCCTTTATCTCCCTTTAGTTCTCTCAATTTGTGCTTCATATATTTGGGAGCCTTATTTTTTTTAGGCACACAAGCATTTAAGAGTGTTTATCTCTTTGTCTAAGTAGGCTCTTTATTATTATGAAATTTTCTGTCTTTGATAATACTCTTCATCTTCATGTCTATTTTTTCCAATATTAATATAGCAACTCAAGCTTTTTTGTGCTTAATGCTTTCATAGTATATCAATTCTCATCTTTTTACTTTCAAATATTCTATGTTCTTATGCTTAAAGTGTATTTCTTGTAAACAGCATGTAGTTGGGTCTTGTGTTTGTATCCGGTATAACCATCTCTGACTTTTAATTTGAGTTTTTAATCCATTTATGCAATTATTTATTTTTTGTGTGTTTAATTTAAGCCTGCCATCTTAGTGTTGCAAGTCCCATCAGCAATTTGTTGCTATGTTTCTTCTTTTATGCCCCCTTTTTTTGTGTGAAAATTTTCGGTGTTCCATATTATCTCTTCTACTGACTTTTTTATTATACCTCTTTCTATTGATTTTTGGGTGAATTCTAAAAATTATAGTATTCATTTTAATTTATCACTATATACATTCACAAAATGTTCTATTTCTTCACAATCAATGTAAGAACTTTACAAATATATGTTCCAGTTACTACCCTCCTGCTCTGTGTGATATTATTGTCATACATTTCAGTTTTACATATAGACAAAACCTCACATTATACTGTTACATAATTTTTATTTTAAATAATCAATAGTCTTTTAAATAGATTTAAATATCATATACACAGTAAATTAAGAATAATTTTTAGGTGCTCTTCATGCCTACTTACATATTTATTCTTTCTGGTGCTTTTTATTACCTTCCTGTTGCACCATGTTTCTACTTTCCCCCAGCATACGGAACTTATTTAAACATTTCTTGTGGTGCAAATCTGTTAAAGATGACTGCTTTCAGTTTTTTTCTTCTCAAAATTTCTTTATTTGATTCTCATTTTTGAATGATATTTTTAATGGATATAGAATTTTACTTCAACCGATTTTATATTGTCTTTCTTCTTTCAGTACTTTAAAGATATCTTTCCATTGTCTTCAGGCTTCCATTATTTTTCTGATTAAAATTAAGTTGTCATTATTCTTGGTTATTTCCCTACATGTAGTATCTTTTTTCTCTAGCTGCTTTCGAGACAAAAAAAAAATCTTTGCATTTCAGTAGTTTGATGATTATGTACTAATGATGTTTTCCTTATATTTATCCAGCTTGGGGTTTTCTGAGCTTTCCTGGATCTATGAATTAACATCTGAGGAAAGCAGAATAATGCCCCTCCCCAAAGATGTCTCTGTCCTAATTCCTGGAAACTGTGAATATGTTAAGATAGATGCCAAAGGGAAATTAAGATTGCTTATAGAATTAAGTCTGTTAATAAATTGAACTTAAGATAAGGATATTATCCTGGATTATCTAAGTGGGTTAAATGTAATCATATGGTCCTTAGTTGTGGAAGAGAGAGGCAGAAGGGTCAGTGTCAGAGTGATGCAATGTGATAATAATTAACTGACTTTTAAGATGGAGAGGGCAAGAGTCAAGGAATTCAAGTAGTTTCTAAAAGGTAGAAAAGGCAAGAAAACAAATTCAACCCAGAGCCTCCAGCAAGGAACACAGCCATGCTGACATCTTGATTTTAGCCCAGTGAGTGATTTTAGACTCTTGACTTCCATAATTGTAACATAGTAAATTTTTATTATTTTAAGACACTAAGTTGTTGTAACTTGTTATAACAGCAATAGGAAACTAATATATCTCTTGCAAAGCTTGGAAAATATTCAGCTATTATCTCATTTCATCTTCCCTATTCTCTTTCTCTCTCCTTCTGCATCCTGGAATTCTAGTTAAATGCATATTAGACAATATGATTTTGTCCCACATATCTTGGATGCTCTCTTCCTTTAATTCACTATTTTTTTCTCTTTGTTTTTCAGTTTATATAATTGCTATTCACCTACATGAAGTTCTCTGATTTTTTCTCTCTGATATCATATACATTTCTAGCACTTTTATTTAAGATTTTAAAAATTATAGGTCTAATTTCTTTGATGAAATTTCCCTATCTGTTCATGCTTGCTTTCCAACTTTTCCACTATATTCTTTGACATGTTTCTCATGGTTATTTTAATGCCCTTGTGTGTTAATTCCAATGTCTGTGTCACCCTTATGTTAGTTTCTATTGACTGTTTCATTTCTTAGCATCAGATTATTTTCATGCTTCTTTGAATGTCTCATAACTTTTTTAGTTTTTATATTATTTATTTTTTTAAAGAAGTACTGGGGATTAAACCCAGGACCTCATACATGTGAAGCAGGCACTCAACCACTGAGCTACAGCCATTCTACTATATATTTTTTATTGAATATCAAACCTTATGCATTAAAGAACAGCAGAAATTGGGTAGAAATATTTATGCCCAGAATATGACATATTTCTTCAATCAGGCTGTTAGAGCATACAGAGTAGCAGGGAGGATTGAAACAATCTAGTCTGTAGTTGACTGGGTTTGAGCTTTGTTGTTTTAGATTCAGTTCATAAATGGTGTCAAATGAATTTACAGCAAGATCAGAACATTTTAAAAAAACCAGGGCTTGGGATCTGAGTGCCTGGAAGGTTTGCCTCCTTCCTCTTACCCTGCTATCAGACTTCATCAATATCTGCATCTGAACATAAGTGTGAATATTTTTCATCTCTCCTACTCTTTTCCTAATGGTAGATTTTCACTACTTGATATTCAGTATAAGATTCAAAGTGCCTGTGGCTTTTCCTTAAAATTTCCTACCTGCTCTTAGTCTTCAGCAGACTTCACAATCCTGTACCTCAAGGAGGTCCCTTCCAGCTCTCCTGCCTCTTTCCCAGGTTCAGATGGGCACTGCCTCAAACTCAGTATAAAGGTCCTTTGGTCTATAGGAGTCTTCTCTTGCCCTGCCCTTGGGGTTCAGCAGGTTCTTGTGCCTGTGCCTTGAGGTCCACGCCTTTCTAGTTATTGCTCTTTCATGCTTCTCTCTCTGACTTGGTATTGTTCTCTTAGATTAGTGATTCCATGAGGCAGGAGATCTGGCTGCTAGCAGTTGGGGACTCACACACTTGCAATTTTGTGAACAGAGAGGAATCCCTTGGAATAATAATGATGAGAATTATTAAAAAAATAAAGATGAACATATATTGAGTATATAATTTGTGCAAAGCATTTTTTAAGCATCTGCCTACATATTGCTTAATATATTAACATAATAAGCATTATATGATAAAACAAAACAATGCACAACTATTGCTTAGATGTTCATAACTATATGTGTGTGTGTGTGTGTATATATATATATATAAGTTTAATCCTCACAGTAATTCTATGCAGTAGTTACTATTATTATTATTCTTTTTCAGGAAATTGAGGTTCAAGTTTGGATTCAAACCCAGGCTCTCTTTTTCCAGATCTTGTACTCTTAACCACTGCAGTTTGCCACTTCTCTTGTTGTCTTGGTTTGTGTTTATGACTGTCTTTGAACCAACAACTGTGTCCAAATGATGGGGTACTAAACTGGCCTAGTTAGGCTCATATGCCTTCCCTTCCAAAAGGCCAGCTATCTAAGTGTGGAATGAATTAAACAAGGGGAGGCAGATAGGAAAGCTTTGATTCTGAGATAGGCACCATGGGGATAGGGACAGATTATATTTTGAGGCCCCTGGTTGCTGAGATTCTTATGAGAGTTTGGTGTTCCCACCTGGGCATCTATGATGTATGGAGAGGAGAAAAGGCAAGGAAGTCAGAGGTATCTCCTCTCAAACCCTGACAGAGCTTTCTATTTCTGTATGGTTCCTAGGAGCATTGTCTAGTCTTTACAAGGTTGAGTGTTTCAACTGTAAAATGGGTCTAATACCTACCTTTATATGGTCATTGTGAAAGTCAAGGAGGATAATATTTTCAGGGCCTGGCACAGCATAAGCCATTTATCATCACTCCTTCCAGCTCCTTTTACTGTGACTCCTTTTAAGTGAACTGTCAACTATAGTTTCCACCTCAGTAGGATTTTCTGAATGCTTGCTTTTAGTTCATCATCTCCTTGAGAATCCTGCAATTCCTCTATAGCAATCCAACCAGAAAATGAGGTCTGGACCTGTGATGTACAGAAAATACTAAGTTGGTTGTCTACTTGAGGTTTTCCTTCAAATCCAGAAGAAATTCGGTGCAGCATCCAGCTTTAACAATATCAATCTTCCCCCTCCCCGTTCTATCCTAATTGTCCTCATTGGTCTTTACATGCTTCCTTGAGTGACCATCCTTGAAGTCATTCCTTTGATTTAGGTATTGTCATCAGATGGTATCTCTCAGAATATACCTATTTCCTGGCTATGGATAAAGAGTAACATGTTAACATATTAAAATAGACAATGCAATACAAAGGGAAATATTTACTGAGTGTGTACTATGTGCCAGGAATTATGCTAAGTATTTTACAGGCATTATCTAATTCACTCCCCTCAATAAAGAGGAATTATCTAATTTAAGCCTCTCAATAAATCTAAGAAGCAATATTTTTTATTTGAAAAATGAGATCACTAAAGCATGGAGAAATTAAATATTTTGTCTAATATTGCACAGATAGCTTGAGGCAAAGCTAGTGTATTTCTTATTCAGGTGGTTTGTGGATTGTTCTTTGAAAAACTCAACACTATCTCATATTGTCTCCATAATTAATTGATTATCTGAAAGTTATCTACTCAGTAAAAGAATTTCAGGGTTTTGGTCAGAGTTCAGAAAAACTTAGACAGGAGGGAGGGGTTGGGAAATTATTTAGTGCCAGGGTGGACAATCATGGACCCCTGAGAAATAGGCAGGCCATTAGAGAGCAGCTGAGAATTTGGCCAGGCTCTCAGGGCATGTGAGCACCATGGACTCAGTAGAGGTAAACTGAAGTATTTGGCGTAGTTGACCAGACTGTTGGCATCGACAAAGTGCAATGCCCATGAACCAAACTAAGGTCTAGAGATGTAGAAGAGCAGAAAAGAGGCCCAAGTCCTCTTGCAAGAGTGCCCAGGGTCCTAAGAATCTGCAAAAGACCAGGAGATTATTGAACCCAAAAAGAGATGTTGACAGTAGCCTGATGGAGTGAGTGTAGGTATGCTTGACCACTATGCTCAGTTGAACTTGAAAGCTCACTATCCTGGGTGAAATGATGAAAACTAGCAGGCTCATGCCCTCTTGTAGAATAAGGATAACTCCTGAAAATGTTTTTAAGCTGGAAACCACTACATAGGTAGAAAACCAGACCCCTGAGCTTTCTAAACTTTGAGGTGCAGCTTCCAAAGAGCAGAGTCCAGTGGACAACTGCAGTGGAAACTCAGGAGCTTGTGACCCACTTGAAAAGTTTGCTTGACTAATATAGTTGACCACGCTGCTAGTGTGTGTTCTGTAAATGCAAAAATAATTGAGAGGAAGAGAGCTCACTATGCCTAGCAACACTGTTTTCCATATGATTCCAGCTTTGTGTGTGCCTTATGCAGTTCTCTGCTACCGTGGCTAATGGAAACTTGCCTGTTCAACCCTCAAGATAAGACACTGTTGGATGGATTAAGAATATCTCCTCTTATCAACTTCTTCTTCTAGATGTACATCTAACATGGGGCAGAATTATCTAGAATCTACAGATAGCTGTGCCATCCATTCTTTGTCACCCCCAGAACTGCCTTATTTCAGAAATAAATGTTTTGAAATAGCACCCTCCCCCCCAAATTACAAAGGCATTATATGTCTATTGTAGAAACAAGGATGGAAATTATTTATTTTCTTCAACCCATCCTTATTAAGCACTTACTGTGTCTGTTCCATGTACCTAAGTTACAGTGGCGAAAAAATATGGCAATTCCATAATCCTACCTCCCATAAGTCATCACTGTTAACAATTTATTGTTTTGTATTGGTTTGACTTTATTCGAATCATGCTATACATACTGTCCTGTATTCCAGTTTTAAATTTAACAATGTGTCATGAAAAATTTCCTCATGCCATTACCTAATTGGTTTATGGTTATATAGTGTTTGGCTTCCATCTCAGAACATTTTAACTCTTTACCCTATGGATTAACCATTACTTCTTGCCACTTCTTGTCTAGACCACATATCTAAGTCTCTTTGTACCCTCAAACCAACCTTATGCTCCATGGTCCATAACTTTTTAAGTTCTTTCTCATGAATATTTTCACCTTCCTAGTCCTATTACCCATGATTTTATTGCAAATATATCAGTCCAGTAGCTGTTTTATGACCACAATCTTATACTAATCCTGATTCTCTCTGAAACCGATGGCTTGACTCAGCCATCTGTATTTTGAATGAAGTCAGAAAATCCTGAACCCTAAGAACCATTTGCACAGAATAAGTTCCCTACAAATATGTTTAATGTATTGCTGGCTATAAAATACTCTTCAAGCCAGATATATTAAACAAAGGTCCTTTAAGCAAAGAATTGTACATTGCAAACCTGATTCTTGTCCCCACATACTTCATGCTGATGAGGTTTGTCTGTGTGTATTTGAGAATATATTTCAGTTTTGATTACTGTAATCCACAAGGGTAATGGTTTCTCTCTGGAAAGAACACAAAACCCAATACAATATTGCCTTTCCAAACTGAATTTTATAAAGGCAATGTTATTTGAAAATTCTAAATCCAATAAAGAAAATAAATTTCAGATTCTGGATTTTCAATTACATTTCTCCTGCGAAATTGTATGTACATTCTAATTGCCTATGCATTGGAAAGTGAGAGAGCGACACCAGAAGAGAAATACGTGGAAATGGTGTTGAGAAAGAATGGTTTCCTCCAGCTTCAATCATCTCACTGTTCATTGAGGCCAATGCCTAATGTTTTTAAGTTATATCTCTTTTCTGGAAAGAATCATAAGATTCCTTTAAGCATTCCAAAATGGAGAACTGAGCTTAATAGTGGAGAGTAGATCAAAGAACCTGCCTTCTCTGTTGGCTGAAATGTAGTATTTTTCCTTTAAAATAATGTTGAAGAGAAGTAAACCTTAAACCTACAGATTTTAAGCTTAACATAGTAATTTCTTTCTCCTGGCAACAATTGCAATGTTCCTAGATTTATGTAGAGAAGAAAAAAATAAAATTCCTCTTTCTGAAATGGACAAAAGTCTAGCAAGAAAATAAAATGAGGATTTTGACCTTAACTGTTAAAAGAAAAAAATAGACTTTGGAAATGTAACAATACATTTTCCAATCCTCATAGTATTTGGAAGGTAATTATAGAACAGCATTCATATATTCAAAGTATTCAAAATTGAGTATAAGGTTCAGACTACCCAAATACTCCTGAATTGAAAGAATCTCATCTATTAATAGTAATTGGTGGATGAAAATGTTTAGAATTTGAAGAAGCATAGGAGAGATGACAGCTGAATGCTTATTGCCTAACATGAATTTGTAAGTTGGGAAGGGGTCATGTTAGTCTTAATCGACTACATCTATTTTTGGCTTGGAGCAAAAAAAATCCAGGATAATTCTAGGTTTTCAATTGTTCAGCAACTCACTGATTTGTGGGGCTTTGTAATTTGTTTAAAAATGAGGCTTATATTGTATTTCATGGGAAATGCAGTGATGCTTATTAACATGCAGGAAATACGCTGGCAGCAATAGGGGAAAAAGTGTCTTGAATCTGAATGAACATTGGCAAAATATTTACTGACTTAAATAACTGAAACATGTGATGGCCTGAAATAATATGTTGGCACTGGAAGTTTCCATTGTGATCCCTGAGACATTTCTTACTAAAATTTAGTTGTTGGCACCTAATTATTGCTCCAATGGTTTTGACCCCATAGGGTTTGAGATAAGGAGAGAATGTCAGAACACAGACAAACTTCTCTGATTTCAGCAGAAATAGCCAAGAATAGACTTAGAGCAATGATATTCCAGATTCTTAGATTCTCTTCCAATATTAACTAACACAGAGCTGGATTCTCATTCTATTGAAATACAGTAAAACAATTTTTTATAATTACAATTTTAAATTAATTTTTTCCAATTACAAAAGAAAACACATTTACTGTACAAAACTACATCTAAACAAAGAGAACAACATAAACATTGTGTCTCTTCATTCTGTTTAACGAAGGACCTCACCTTGTCCCACCTACTCTTCCCTCACAACCTACCCCCTTTCCCCACCCCCTGACATGCACACATATAAGGGTTGAGAGGAAGATAAGAAATACAGGAATGAAAACAGTGATTTGGCTTTTTTATTTACTATTATGTCATTGGTACTTCCCCATGCTATGAAAATTTTGTTGAAGCATCATTATTAATGTCTAGTTACTATTTTATTGTAATTTATCACACCATTTCTCTACTGATGGACACATTTAAATACTTCACAAGGCATATCAGTCATGCTCTTCTTCATAGACTCCTGTGTATCTAGCTACTCTCCAAATATTGGTGTTCCTGAGAAGTCTATCTGTGGCCTCTCTTCTTACTTACCTTTTCTCCTTTGATTTCATCCATTCCCATTTTTCATCCCCTATCTATATGCTAATGTCTCCCTATATGCTCAGACCTTTCTCTTGAGACTGAAGCCCTATATTCTTCTGCCCAATGAATATATTTCCTAGGTTTCTGTGGGTGAAACAAACTCAGAAAGTACTCAAACCTGATCCAATGTGCTCACTGTGCCACTTTTCACCTGGTTAGCCAAGTCAGAAATTTGGAAATTCCTCATGCTCATTAAGTTTGCATTTGTAACGAATTAGTCTGCTTTGGGGCAGATGCTCACTCTTAGGTAAATGACATACAATATGGCCAGGTAGCCCAGGGTAATTTTGCTCGAAAGTAATCGTGAACATGGCACACATTCTGACATGTCTAATACGGTCCTTTAAAATATTGTTTGGATGCAGTTAAGAAGAACTGTGATAATGATGTATTATTACCTAAATATTATATGTACTCTATTTACTATATGTATCAGTATAGATTCATAATTCACAAATATTTCTTGAATCCTGTAGGTTGTGTGGCAGACTCAGAAAGACATAGCACATTGTCTAATCTCAAGAAGGATAGATGTGGGTAAAGACACATTTGGTTCCTGGGAGAAAGTAATATAAAAGTAGTGGGGAGGACCTTGACTGTCATGTTGAGAGTTTGGACTTTTCTTGTAGATAAAAGGAAGCAAGTTTTAGTGTCTGGCAGTGATATGACAAAAGTCTTCTGAAAATAAATCTGACATAGGATGTAGGATGTCTCAGAGACAGGACGTGCATTTGACCCATTTTAGGCATCACATCAGATCCTCTAGGCCTTTCTTCTAATTCCAGTCCTTGCCTTGGGCACCGGCTGTATGTAGGTGCAAACGGACAGCACCTTGCTTCCAGCTCGCACTGGCACCACTCACCTCCCACTTTACCCTGGGGCTTCTCTGGCATGGGTAGCCCTGGTTGGTACTCTGCTAGGCACTCACTGGTATGCAACCCAGAGGCTAGGGAAGTAGCACCCGTAAGGCAATCTTTGTGGGAGAGAAGCCCATGGGCAAGTGCTTTCTTTCTTCTTGTCCCCTGCAGATGATGCCAAGAAGCACTTCATAAGGCTTCTCAGCTGGCCTGTGGGACTCAGCAGCCCGTTGCCTCCTGGAGTAGTGGTAAATTTGATAGCAGAACCTTTTTATTGGGTTTCCCTCTCTCAGTCTCACATTCTTACTCCTAAATAAGCTACTCCCACAAGAGCTTATTGCTGGGGATGCTTTTGGGAGGGCCCATGATAAGAAAGGAGAGAATATAGTTGCATTTCTCCAGAGAGGCCCAATCAATCTAAATTTGATTACACTTATTACACCAGCCTTTTCCTTTGGAAATGTTAATTTTTTTCTTTTGTTTAATTTTTTTTATTTAAAAGATTTAAAAAAACCTTATTTGGCTATATTTTTATGACTCTCCAAATTGACTATAAGATCCGTGGAGCAAAGACCATGTTTTTTTTCTTAATAATGGTTTCAATTTTTTACTTTTTAAATTTTATTCCTCCCCTTCCCCAAGATGGCTCCCTCATCTGTTTGCTCATTGTTTTGCTCATTGTCTGCTCATTGTCTGTTCTGTTTCTTCTTTAGGAGGCACCGGCAACCAAACCCGGGACCTCTCATGTGGGAGGCGGGTGCCCAACTGTTTGAGCCACATGCACTTTCTGCTCGT
>JAQZBX010010062.1:9316-45071 GCA_029593785.1 Cabassous unicinctus
CCAACTATTTTCTGTTATCTGCTGCAGTAACTTTTATTTTTTGGCAGGGGGTATATTGGAATTTCTAGAATTATTTAATCTTCTATTTCTTTCAACTAACTATATTATTAAGTTTTGACTTTTTTGCTCTTGCTTCTGGAAGAGCTGCTTGAATATATCATTCAACCCTTATATCGAATTATTTATTTCGGCGTCTATATGTTTAATTTCCAAAATCTCTTATTTTGTCCTCTGAATGATAAAATAGCATCTTGTATCATATATGCAGTAGATTATCTTATCACTCTTTGGATAATAAAAATAGTTTCTTTGAAATTTCTTTAGCTCTCTGTATGGTCTCTTTCTCCTCCGGCTTCCTTTTTCCTGTTCATTTTGTTCCCTGTCTTTTTTGTTAGAATCTTATCTCAAAAAATCAGTAATTTTTGAGTTTTTCTATTTGAGTGAAGTAGTAAAATACGGTTAGAATATGTCTGTGTGCTATTGGCTAGGGTTAGTTAAATAATGAGATTCGGTGAGGGAAATTGGGTAGGTGGTATTCAACAGACTGCCAGTGTTCTGGGAAAATCTCAAATGTGCATTCTTGTAGACCTTTTCTCTTGAGTGGGCCAGTGTCCTCAGAGAGAAAGCCTTTGCTGCCCTGTCTGAGTGGGGAAAGAAAAACTCCTGGCGCCTTAGGAGGCAAAAATGGAAAAAGGGATGGGGGTTTCTTCGTTCAGCATAAATGCTTCACTTAATCCCCATGCTGTTGTGTAGCACTAACCCCTCTCTCTGCTTTGTCTAGTGGTGCAGACAACAGATCCTCTGTGGTGTATCTTTCCCAGAAACCAAACCCACAGCTTCAGCTTGGGTAGACGAAGGAATATAAAGGGTCTCATCATTTCATTTAAAGTCATGCAACCAATCCTTATTTTAAACCAGGACTGAATTCATACCTCTACTCTTACCTTCAGAGGCACATATTACCTTCAATTTCTGACTTTCAGGGAGTATATAACATGAGTAGTGCATTACCCCATATTGGCTTTCCACCAACCCCTCCAAACACTCAACTGTCAACTTTCTCTCTTCAACACAGTCCCTTAACATTCATTTAACTGCTTTTTTAAACTGCTTTCTAAGCTTTTTTAACATGACTCATCTGCTGTCATCTCCTCTCACATTCCCTTTTTACTGTGTGTTTATGCCTTTTCTGCCATTTAATGTCTGTAGAGAAAGAGGAAATAAACACATGTGGTCAATCAGCCATTTAAAACTGAAAATCTGTGGTTGCTTTTAAACAAGTCTGCCCTCTAACAGTGTAAGAGCTATAGTCAGGTGGCTCGGCGTCAAGAGCTTTCTTCCCACTTCTTCACCCTCCTGGCCAGAGAGAAGCCACATTGTGTATGAGAGGAGTTCAACTGTAGTCAAGTTATTTCATGCAGCTCTAATGTTGCTATTGATAACAACTACCTTAAGTATGTTAATAAAGATTTTGATGAAAAACTGTTTATAGAGATGCTATATAAACTACAAAGTCTATTCATCACCATCATCACCTACATAGGTAGAAACTAAAGAAACTGCATCAACACAGAATTTTTGCTGACAATTCTAAACTGAAAACTCTCCTTGGCTTTCATCATCAGACAGCACACTACCCAACGGCAAGGGCAATGACATTTATATAACCAAGAAAAGAAATTATCAAATTACAAAAAGGTCTATACATTTTGTTTTTTGTTTTTTACTTTCAAGGTAAATGAGAATTTGAATTACATACACATTATGGAGCAGCAGTAATGAGAACTCTTATATATATTATATTTCTAATGTTAAAATGGCAAGATTAGTCATCAAAAATGAAACATGGAACACAGATCCTTCCCCTGGGAATAGCACTTCAGAGTTAACAGGGTTTTGTAACACATCTACCCAAATACTGCAACCAACCTGGGAATCCCCCCTGAATCCCCTCACTTTCTTGCCTTTCACATCAGATCCAATCAGATTCTGCTCCCTAAATGTTTCCGCAAATACATTGGCTTTTTCTGTTCCCACCGCCTCTCCCCTGACCCAGGTCATCAGCATTTCTCACTTGAGTTATTACAATGGTTTTGTAAGCCATCTAAATGAGTGAAGGCTCTCCCCGAAACTTGTGCAACGTAATCCTCAGAGGGCAACTTCTCTCATCTCATTGACTGACTCACTCATCAATTTAAAATCTCCAGATGACTCCCATTGGCTCTTATGACTAAGTTCAAATCACTAACATAGCTCACAAGGCCTGAGTGATATAGGGTCTGCTTACTGCCCCACCCTCATCTCTTATGTTAACTCCACTTACAATCTATACTCTGGACATCTAAATTTGATCTTATTGTGCTTCCATTCACCTCTGGGCCTTTCCACATGTCTTTCCCTTTTTCAGTACATTCTTTATCACCTCATTTCAACTTGCCTGACTAACTCATTCTCAACTTCCTTAACTCAGTTTATTAATAATGATGATGATGTAGATGATAAGAATGCTAATAATAGCTAATATTTATTGAGTGCTGACAATGACCACGCCTATTATTAGAACTTTATATATACCATTTCATTTACTGTTTTGAGCACTTTATGAAATAGAGGCCCTCTCTGTACCTATTCTATAGATAAGAAAAGTGAGGCATATTTATGTGCACTTTCTCAGAGAATTTCCGACCTCTCAAGTTCACAATAGTTGTCCCTCCTATAACGTGGTGGTTATGATGTGTTAGAGCCATATTCCATAGACAAATTGTTTAATCTGTCTGTTCTTTAGTATCTCTGTGAGCAAAATGTGTGTAATAATAGCTTTTAACTCAAATTGTTTTCTCAAGATTAAATGAGAAGCATTTTGAACAGAAATTTGCTTGCAGTAAGTAGTGAATAAATACTAGCTATTATTACATGCTCCCAGAACACCTGGTACATCTCCTGTCTTAACACTTATTACACCATATCATAATTTGAACTTTTAATTTTTTGTAACCCACTCCTCACCTCCCATGAAATTATATGCCCTAAAATGGAAAGGATTGTGCCTAAGCTATTTAGTGTTGTATCCTACCACCTAGCACCGTGCTTAGCATGTAAAATTTCTTAATAAATAGTTGCTGAAAAAGGGAATCAATGAATGAATGCTTGTAGGAATTCTGTTCCTTTGGGTGAGCTTTATGCATGCAAAAATAGATGAGGGCAGAATACTCAATTAGCTTCCAGCAAAAGCAGATTATAAAACAGCCCTAATTTGGAATCTGGAGCTCTGGAAATGAGAGCAGTGTACATGATTTTCTGACCATACGATCTTGGACAAATCGATTAATTCTTCTGAGCCTCAATCACCCAATAGATTGGTATGAAATCAAATGAGATAATGCATATACAAGCATTCTGTAAATTAGAGATCCCTGTAAAGGGTTACTGTAAAAATTTTCTCCCCAGGCCAAATTAATCTGGAAATACAGTCAGAATATTAGTTTAATAAACCTGTCATTCTCTGGGGTGTTTCATGAACTGTTGCCTTCCCTACAATCCTAAGTGCCTGTTAGATTCCTTGTTGATGATAAGTAAATGCAAAGTGTGTGTAGGCGGGGGAGTGGGGGCAGTCAGAAAACACAGGCTACTCATGCTTCACTCCAACCCATGTTCCTAGAGGACAAAGAGAATTGGAATGCTCAGAAATATTGTAAAAATGCCAAAAGTACATGAACTCAGCTACAGAAATTGTTAAACATAAGTGATGATTCTATTTGTTCTGGCAACAGTGCAGGGGGAAACATCTCAAATTGCTTAATAAGATAGAAGTTAGAAAAAAGAAAGAGAAGTCCAATGAACTTCATCTTATATAGAGACCAACCACCACTTCCTCCTACCAACCAATTTGTTTTGTTTATTCATTACTATATAAATAATTCATTTATCTAGTCAACCAATATAAAAGATACACACCATCAACTAGGTCTCATGCTTGGTGCTTGGCTACACTGCCAAGCAAATAACATGGTGTCTACTCTTAGAACTTACAGCTTGGTGGACTTATAGATACCTAGCCTAGGCCTCTGCTTCTGGGTTGGAGCAACAATAATATCTTAACTGCGGTTAGTCTTTGTTCATTAAAGAAACCATGATGGTCAACAATGGGAGATGATTTCCTTTCTACAAAGTACATTAGACAAACATTTAGTAGAGTATATGTCCAGCTTGAGAAATCATTTCTGAAAAGGAGAGTGAGTTCTAAAGACAAAGCTATTAAATTTTTTTTAAAGTTTTAAATATACACCATATGAAGAAAAATTAAAAGAGTTGTATCTAAACAGGAGAAACCAGAGCCTGATTTAATTATTTCATTTAATATGAAGTTTTTATGTAGGAAATTATCTTAAATAACATAGGAGAAATGTAGTCCTTACCTAAGGAAAAATTTCCAGGCATTGAATGATAAGGAATTGGAAAGGGCAACTGAGGAAGCTCAGAAAAGTTCATTTCCAGGAGATCAATAATTAGTCATAAAATTGTTTCATGACAGAGACATGAATAAGACCATCTCTCTCTTTTCTCCTCAGTTTTATAGATAATGAGAAACCAATTTAAGCATATAGCTATTAGTTCTCTTTAAAGAAAATAAAATAGAGAAAATGAATTTGTTTTAATTCTATTTACTTTTCTATTTCAGAGACCAGACTAGCTCTATAAATCACTTCAGCATTATTGGACCCATTTTATGTGTCAGGAACTGTACTAGTGATGGAAATCTACGAAGATTCTTCTATTCTCAGTAAATTGATAATTTGGTCGGGAGACAGAACTAATAGCTAGTCATGTTTTAATAAGCCCTTACTATGTGCCAGGCATTTTGTTAAGTATTTTATGTGCCTGAGTTTATTTAATTGTTACAACAACCCTATTAACTGTGTATGATTATCTCCATTCTATGACTTCAGAAACAACTGCAGAAGTAACCGCAATCCAGAGCCTCTGAGAGGCTAGCTCACTCATCTGAGAGCCCACCACTAAATCATGATGCCAGAATTCAGACCCAGACTACTTGAATCCAAAGCCTTGGTGCTCTTGACCATTAAGCCATACCTTCTGTTATACTCCAAAACAAATGATAGTAATAATCATAAAAAGAATAGTTACAATGCTTACCATAAGAGAGGCATAAACAAAGTGAGTTGGGATTAAAAGGGATAGAGCAATTAATTTCATTTGGGAATAACTGGAAACTTTTGACTGAAGGTCAATAATTTATAACTACAGGTAACTCTCCGCCACTAGGCATGTCTCTACTTCCATGGTAGAGCTGTCACATGGGAGTAGCTGCCCAACCAGGGACGACATCTCCCAGCCTCTGAGCCATATCACTGGTTCTCACCAGTAGAATCTGAGTGGAAGTGATAGGTCCTGTCTTAGTTTCCCAGCTGCTATGACAAATACCACATGGTGGGTTGGCTTAAACAATGGGAATTTATTGGCTTGTGGTTTTGAGTCTAGAAGTCCAAAATCAAAGCCTAAAGGTGATGCTTTCTCCCCAAAGTCTGCAACATTCTGGTGTTGGCTGCTGGTGTTTCTTGGGGTTCCTTGGATTGTATACCTGCCTTGGTCACATGGTAATGCCCTCGTCTTTCTCTTCAAAGTTCTGTTGACTTCCTGTTTCTCCCGTGACTTTCTGTGTGTCTGAATTTCTTCTGCTTATAAAGGACTGCAGTAACCCAGATTAAGGCCCAACCTCGTTCAGCTAGGCCCCACCTTAACTAAAATAACATCTTCAGGAGGTCCTATTTCCAGTGGATTCACACCCACAGGAAAACAGACAAAGGCAGTAAGGATGTGAGTGTGCCTTCCCTACCTTCTCTTTCCACCTGCTGCCCAGGATACCTGTATGACCATTGTATAAGCAAAACATAAACCTTTATTCTCTTAAGCCACTGACACTTTAGGATTTATTTGTTAAAACCCCTAGCAATATACCAACTAATATAAAAAGTATTTTTAGCAAGGAGTAGGAAGTAAGCAATGACACAGAGGCCTGGGTGTGCCAGGAGAGTGATCAATCCTGGAGTTTTGGAGTAGAGGTGTGGAAGAGAAGGAGATAGACTGGAAGGTATTTAGGGATCATGAATGCCAGGTACAAAATCTGAACTGACAAGTGTTGGCAAGCCCCTGAGACATGGACTTCATAAATGAGGCATATCTCATTTAAAACTAACAAAATGTTTGTCCTTTACATTAGAAATATGGGCAGAAAGAATTTAGAATCATGGATGGCTAATTGTTCTTTCTGATTAAATAAATAAGTGTACGTTCGGTTTTTAGTTGGATTATCTACACACATGCTCACAAATGCACACAAACACACACAGGAAACTACCCATGCATGTGCATACCTGCATGCCTACCCACAAGAACAGACATGTACACACACAGGCACATACATAATGCACACATATTTACAAATGAATGCACACACATTTTTTCTGCTAAAGCAATTTTAGATGCTATTCTATAACCTCATAATTGTACATTTGTGTAGCTACCTGTTCATTTCTACAATTGCATCTGTTTGGACAGTTAGTTTAAATATGTTCCTGAGCGGAAAAAGTGGCGATTTGTAAAACTAGAGTGCACAGTCTAATACTTTTGGTCTCATTGCCTTTGTGATCCCCACCTTCTCTTTGTGTCCTGAAAGCAAGTCAGGAATGGAGCGAGTATGACTCAAGGGAAGACAGAAAGCACATCTTTTTCATGTATCTTTCTCTCCTTTTCCTCCTAGTCTTAAAATACTTTGTTCCGTGGGTTTCCACAAACTCTCCTTAGGTGGGTTCAGAAGGTCCCAAGAGCTGCCAGCACTTCTCCTCCAGTATGAAACTTGTGCAAAAGGCCAGCTGCTACCCAGAGGGATGTGACAGATGGCAGGGTCACCGTGCCGAGCTTGGATAGCTCACCCAGGTGGAGAGGCATCAGAGAGCTGGAAGCAGAACTCTAGAAACCATTCTTGGCCTGCGTAGCTGCTCATATTGACAATTCCACACTCTCCTGATCTGTGAATTTGGGGGGTTGGAGAGCCCAGATGCATGCTTTTTTTTTTTTTTTTTAAAGAGCAAATTTGTTTGAGCTCCCCAGAGTCACTGTTTCACTGGAGATAGTCTCTTCACTGCACTGCACATTATTTGCTAGCATTTACTGATGCCTAACTCAGTCTATTTTCTTAACCGGGTGTGTTGCTGACTTAGGAATGGCAAGCCCTTAGGGGACTCTTCAACAACCGTGGTGCAGCCAAAGTCAAGAGGGCCCAGAGAATGAAACGCCTGGTGTGTGCCCTAAAGCTACAGTCAAAGCTTTGCAACTAGCCTGATGGAGGAATGGGAAATGCAGAGAGCCCAGATATTCTAGTTTAGTCAGAGATAATAAACATTTCCCCTCTAGGATACATTGTTTGTGGTTCTTCCTTCCTCCCATGAGCCACAAGGGAATGACAGGCAGGCAGCTTTACTCTTAGAAACTATCACTGGATGTGAAAGTTTTACAAGGCAGAGGTTGAAGCTCCACATCTAAACTTTACCTCCAAATAACAGAAATCGTAGCAAATGCCAAGCCCCTTATCTCCATAGGGTTAATTAGGTTAACATTAGCATCCGTGCAAGTTCCTAGATTGAAGATGCTTACTGGCAGAAAGCAGGAATTCTGTTTATCTATTGCTTTCTTGTTAGTAAGGTGCTGACTACCATAGTTTTGCTGATTCTTTGTCACAAAAGTAACACTAGAAGAAACACAAATAACTACCCCCTTCTCCCCAGGGTCGTAATTGGCATTTTGGGTCAAGATGAAGAGGACCTGTGTTAAAATTAAGAGCTTAGGTATATGAAGAAGCTCCAAGCAGGCCTTTTGTTGTGATTTTTCCTAGAGTTGAGGTGAACAATGTATGCATAGGATAGATTTTAGTAATACATGTTTTCACAGAACATGTTGAGGTTAGAGCACAATCCATGGATGTGGAAAAGTTATTTATATATTAGATATGTATTAGATTTTTATGCTCAGCAAAGGGGTCTCTAGGTGGGTTAAACCCACAACTTTGGCAGCAGGAGAGTCATATTCTACCCCAAGGGTTTTCAAATTCTTATGTGCACAGAAGTACATGGGAAACTTGAAATGCAGATTCCAGGGCCTCACCCCAGATGCTATGATTCAGCAGGTCTGTGGGGCCCAAGAATCGGAAACTTCATAAGCCTCCCAAGTAATTCTGATACAGTAGTTTTGAAACCACACCCAGGAATAGTGCTAATTGAGTCAAAGGCCAATTTTAAAAGATTGAACTTTCCTTTGTAAGTTATAAATAGGACTACAAAGTCTTGTCATCGTGGGTTAATCTTATTTGCCATGACGGAAGTAGGAAAGAGAAGGAAAAAGAGAAACTGGGAGAGAAAAGAACAGATGTCTTATTGGCTTCATGCGAGGTAGAGGCTGAGACAAGGATTCTTGTGCAAATGACTTTTGAGGGCACGTTCTCAGGAGAAAGGGGAAGGGTCGGGGAAGCAGGGTAGGACAGGGGAAGGCGCTAAACAGAGACGTGGTCTCAGCTGGAGTCTGGCCTCAGCCTGATCCCACAGAAAGTGCTAGAGCATGAATCACACCACAGGATTGGTTCCACCGTAAAGCCAAGGGTCAGTTTTTGGTTCCCCAGATCAGTTCGTCATTGGCTGTGGGCCATCCCTGGAGGTGGGGGCTTAAGCTCCCAGGCAATTTTGGTTTGAAGTGGTTCCCCTCAGCAGAGAAAACTTCTCTGGAGGAGGAAGCAGCTGTGAGCTTACACAGCCGATGCTCCCAGAAGGTGGGGGAAGAACACACCATCCAGTAAAGATGTTTGGTGGGACACCAGCAGCATCAGCTACAGGGAGGAAGAGCAGTGGGGAAAGAGAAACATTGGGAAATGAAAACTGCTGAGCTAAGAGCAATACGGACAAAGGCTCCACTGTCACAGTCCACGACCCGCGTGGCAAGAAAAACCAGCAAGCCACTTCCTGCGGTACACGAGTTTCTGCATTCTTGAGCATCTGCAGCTTTGACACTAGTGTCTGGATAGCTCAGAGCAGGGGCTCTTAACAAGGGGTGCGTGAGCTTGAATTGAAATTCAAAAAAACATTACTCTTGTGGGGACGTGTTGGTGCGGGTGTGAAATATTTATTAAATAATGCACAGTATAGTGTGGACTTAGTAAGGGTCCATGGTTTTCACTTGACTGGCAAAAGGGTCTGTGGAACAAAAAGGTTCAGAACCCCTGTTTTAGAGTAAACTGTATTCATGACACCTGATGGCACAAAGGACTGAGGGAGATAAGACCACACCAAATCACAGAATCTGAGAGTTGACCAGCTAGGAAGTCTAACCACCCCTAATGTACTGGCCATCATACCCAACTTTGTGGCATCTGCAAATCTGACAAACACAGATTTTCACTGTGGTTAAACCAAAACCCAGAATATAATGGAGACCACTCTAATCAAATTTTCAAAACCCTTTGTGTAGGATAAAACACCACTAGAATAAATCCACCTATATTTATTATCCAAATCACATTTTCCATATTATCCAAAATTCCATGAATTATTTTGGCCCATAAATTCTGAAATCAAAGATACGCCTTTACTATGTCCTTTTCTCTATGGTTCTAATGGCCTCATTTGAGAAGGAAATTAATTTGGTAGTCTCAATCTTTTTATAAGTGCTAATAAACCACCTGTGTGATCGTTTGTTCCAAAAGACTTTGTCAGGCTTTGATATTATTTTACTAAACAGTAAAGTTTCAGAAATTCCACCATTTCCCCCTTTTTAAATGTACCCATCTGCAGTAACTGATAGGTCTCTCAGTCACCATGATTTCTAAAAGAGCACTCCGAGCAGCACCGAATGTTCTCTGCATGATCTTTCAGCATCTACAATTCAATTCATCTGAGCCTTTACTCATGTAAAGCTAGTAGAAGTTTCTTTTCAATTTGCTCATCTAACTTGGGCTTCTGCTTCCCCTCATCCAGTTTGAACATGATCCTCCTTGCTAGCAAAGATCTAATTAAAGTAGGGTCTAAATAATTTTGCTATTACTTTGGGCATGTCTCTATTGCAGCACTTACAAATCAACTTTTTCTCTTTCTTATTCTTCTTGCTAGCCCTTTTGGTTGCCTTCCAGTGTGTGACACTCATATTTCACCCCAGGCTTTGTGCCTTCCTGACATTCTTCTACGGGTCCGCTTCCCACTCCTGCCTGCATCAGGACTAACGTCTCCCTCCATTCATTTCTATTAGGTGCCCCTCTAATATCTGACTTCATCAGAGAGCATGTTTGTGGCCAAACGCTAACTTGAAGTGCCTCATGCCTGCTTCTTAATTATGACGATTTGTGACTAAATTTTTAGAAATTCTACTTTTCAACGATTCCCTCTTGAGCCACATGCACTTTTGACTTCACAAACTATGGGACGATGCTTATCCTTGTAAACTCTAAGCAACATATTTCCTCATGTCTAAGATATGGTATTGAGTGTCTCCTACAATTTTTTTAAATCTAATATCTCAAGAGATTTGACTACTTCCTACAGAAGTACCTATCATTTCTCTATCACAAAATAGTTCTTTCATAATTTGGTCCAGAATATTGTTTTCTTTCTTTGCTTCTTCATCTTTCTGAGTTAAGTTGTCAGCAAGTCTAGAATTTATCAGATGCCCTGCCTTTTGTAGAATAAGATTTCAGCAGACATTCTGACGGGTGTATTTTCCCTTCCCTTCAAGGCCAGTTTTGTAATCTGCTTTCGGAAACCTTTATCCATATCCTCTGTCTGGTCTGTTGGTCTGCAGAATACTTCGAGAATAATATCACTTCTAATTCTCTTTTATCTTATCCTCCCTGAGAGGAAAATTTGCAATGTTCATTCTTTGTGCAGAGGGAAAAGATCTTTCTAAGTCACAGCTGTCACCTGGGTTTCCATGTGCAACTAAAAGTTTAAATGCTCAAACGAGAGTGAACTCAGAGGCCAATAAAAATATATCTTCTGACAAAGCAGCAAAAGGATTACTTGTCATTTTCTCTTGAAAATACCGCTTACCCAATGATATCGCCTCTCTCCCAGGGTGTATTAAAACTTATTCCTATTTAATGGAAGCAGACTTCTTTGAAGACTTATGTTTAGGCAACAGAAGAGTTCTTAAGAACAACAGCTTTGAAGCCCCCAGCTGACTTGACAATCAGTCCCAGCTCCAGTTCTACTGGCTGTGTGCCTCTAATGTTCACATCTGTAAAATGGCTTTAATATTATCTCATAGGATTGCTGTGAGAATTATTTTTAAAAGAGCTAACCACAGTGCCTGGATTTCAATAAATTCACTCATTTAATTTTTAAAAAATTGATTGCTCACTGCATACCAAGAAATATTCTAGACATAGGTATTACAACAGTGAACAAATAAAACAAAATTCCTGGCCTTGTAGGGAGGGAGTTAGGTGAAAACCATAATGGCATCAATACACAAAACATATAAATTATTGATAGCAGTAAATGCCATGAAGCAAATGAAAAAAAAAAAAAAAACATAAAACAGGAACGAGAAATTGTGTGTGTAGCAGGGGCAACTACTCTAACAAGGGAGTTACAAAAGTCCTCTCAACACAGGTGATCTTTTCCACTGAGCCTGAATGATGAGAAAGTGCCAACAATAAAACAATCTGAAGAAAAGTGTTCTGGACAGAGGGATGAGCAAGTGTAGATATTGATAAACTGCTTCTTGATCCATATGTATCCCTTAAATAGGTTTTTACCAAGTGTTTAATCTGATTTTATATTATATAGTTGTACATTTATCAGTTTTCACTTAAAAATGAAGAGATTCCCCTTAATCATCCCCTGTAGTGCTGTTCAATCCATCATCAATATTTTGATCTGTTGCAAAGTGCAAGTTGATGTTTTATACGATATATGTTTTATCACTGAGAGACTGTGGCTGAATGCCATGCAGAATTTGACTCTGGAAAGCATGTCCCGTCAATTATCTGTTAAATGCCTCTTTTTACACCCAACCTGCTGACAAAGATGAGAAAGCAAACAAATGAGATGAGTTGCAGTGAGGACACAGGAAGCCAAGAGAGCAGAGGATCTAATTGGAAGAGCACAGGAGAATGTTTAAAAGAAGTTTCAGAACGCGATAAGGAAGAAGATGATGTTATCTCTTGGATAGAAGAAGCTATTAAAATACACCAGAGTGTTTTCAATCACTTAATCAGAAAGCCCTTTTCCTGAGAACTGTCTTTTGTCCGTGTGCCATGAACAAACATAAATATTTTGGATTTCCTGCATCCTTCACTCTGATAATGGGCTCTTAACTATAAGCTCTTCCCACCTCAAAGAAAACTCTAAAAACAATGATAAAACATGAAAGATAGATATAATGTGTTTTCCAGATGAATTATGGAATCCCACAAATAGTTTACTGTTGTTCCCTCTCTAGGCTCTTACTTTTTTTAATAGAATATTTTACATGGTTTTTATACATAATGCCTTTTGCATTCTGGATTTCGAGGGTAACACATAATGTAAACACATATACAAGAGCTGAAATTAGGTAAAACAAGTAGACATTTTTAAACAGTTTCAGGTGAATGTCTTTTAAGATGCCACATAACAGTGACTTTTCATCTGTTCATAAATTTTAATCTCATATTCAATATTTGAAAAATTCTTGAAGAGAATTTCATAAGGTAATGTTATATGTTCATTACAGATTCTTAATAATATATTAAATTCTAAAAATCAGTATAAGTAACTGTATCTTTCACATTTTTTAACAAAATAATTAATGTCAAAATAAAAATATTTATCGTTCACAGTCCTATCCAGGGAAAAATACAAAACTATGAATTCTTTTAAATTATAATTAAAACAAATAATTTTGCAGAAAGTTCTTCTACTGTGATGGGAATAAAGTTTCATGAAATGCTTATGTTCTTATGAGATTTTAAATAACATTTTTTGGATCCAAATAGAGATGTGTCAATCATTTGAATCATAATAAACCAGAAGTTCTCCTTTGTGTTGAACAAATAAACCAAAGTGAAATTCTACTTGGGCAAAAGGTAAAATTAAATTTGTGACCATATTGATTAATAAAATCACCATGAAGAGCAATTAAATGCATTTTTGCTACTATTGTAAGTGACAAATCTTCCCCTTATATCTATATTTTGATTGAAAATTGAAAATTGAAATCCTGGTGCTCAGATTGATCCCATCCAGCCTTTTACTTTGACATTTGACTTCAGAATTTGTGCAATAATATCAAATAGATGGTAAATTTACAGGGAAAATTGGGTAATAATAGCACTCCAGTAGAAATCTTTACTTTTACAGGTGTGATTCTTGTATACCAACCTGGCTTTGCTTTACATAAGCATATAATATCCCTATCTATTTGAACTGCATTACCAAAGTGCTAAAATACAGATCTGGTTTAATTAAATGACTAAGACCCAACAAAAAGGATCCAATCAATATGAATGATATTCCTGCTTCTCTCTCCAAAATAAAATAGACTGCTTGAGCACTTTATGTTCAGGCGCATCAAGCCAGTGAGTGCTGGGGTGCAGTTTCAGAATGATAATTCAAGAGTTAAAAATGACTAAATTATCATTCACATATGAAAGAAGCTATCAGCTCACTTATTGACCTCATGTGTGCTCATGGGTAAGCTGCACTGTTGCTTATAATAAGATGAGAAATGGATTTATCTGGATAAACCATTAGAGAAATCTGATGGTTTCATTAGTAAGGTGGCTTTCTGGCCATCGACACTGCCTCCTTACTAATGAAGCTGCCTCTAATCAAATGTGCTTGTGGAGAACTACAACGGGATTTGGCACTAAATTTTGAGATAATAGTGGTCGAGTAGGGCTTGATTTGTTCTATGCCTTGCTTTTATTCTCTTTATTGATTCCTAAAAAATAAAGATGGCTGGGCCTGTTTCAGAATTTGAAATAATTGGAATGAATAGGTGTTATTTACATATGAGTTCATTTTTGCAGAAGTTGGGGAGTGGGTGAGGAAGGAGGCTGGAAGGCGAGTAGAAAAGTGTCCTTTGAAAAGCTGCCTTTGCAAGAAACGTTCCGGTAATAAACTGCCTCCAGTGTTCGTCTAAAATTTAAAAAAAATTAATAAATAAATGCTGCGTCGGGTGAATCACATCAAAATCTCAAGACAATTCCAAGATGAACCAACTCAAAGAGTAAATGACCTCTTCATCTGGGTGATAAAGTTCCAGCCAAAATATTCTCTGGGACTGAGACGTGATTCATTAGAAATATGTGCATGGTGTGGCGCTCCTCTCTCTATCTGGCAGAGTCCGGTCTGCACACTGATAAGAAGCAAATGCAAATGTCCTGATAAGAACTGAATGCAAATATTTATGATATGATATTCCCTGGGAATTATGTGCAGATAAAACAAAGTGTATTATTTTCCTGCTTCTCTTTCAGGTTTGCCAAAATGCCCTTTTTCGCTTTTGGAATTTGCATTTCTTCAAAATTGATTCGGCTTGCGTATTATGTTAAGCTATTTGTTTGCTAAGGATGGTAATTAGTTACTGTAATTACAGCAATGACAGTTGCTAAATTGTTTTTAAAGCATTACAGTGAGCCTGTGCCAGAAGATTGCAGTATTTTTTGGATTTAAGCAGAGGCTGGAAAAACTCCCACTCTAGGGCCAGCATGGGATTTTCAACTACAAAGCTGCTTTTCCTGATTGTAATTTTTTTCTTAAAAAATCATTAATTTGCATTGATTGCAAGCACTAACTTTACATTTAGGTTTATTCACATATCACAAAAATATTAGCGATAGTGGACCTTGGCGTAAAGGAGACACAAGAGGACACCCATCGTAAATAAAAGTGAAAGCTGATAGCAGAGGAAAAATGGTATAACTATTACTTGGAGCCTGTTAATTAAACTTTTTAGCCTGTTTTTAGATAAATTAAAAACAATTAAAAATGATTCTCGGAAAGTCATTCCCAAACTTTTCGAAATGTTCTTGGTTAAAATGAGTAATGTGGAAAAGAATACTTTGGCCATACTCTATATTTGACATGTAAAAAAAAGGAAAAAGCTTACTTTAAATACTCCTCACAGATTTAGTTTAAAAGAAAATAATTGAGAAGGAGAGACTTGAGCTTAAGAGAATGTCTAAGATGTTCCATATGATTTATGTTTTATATCAACTGTGACTTAGAAGTTAAAGGCATGGAATGTAGCTCTCTGTGTTATCTGTTGTCTCAAGAATGTCTTCTAATATAACTTTCTAGAGTCCAGAAAAATGCAGGTGAGCTAAATGTTTTACCACAGCCACTAGAAGTCAAAATAATCCAAAATCTGAATGCATGCTTTAAGGTTGCAGGTTTTTATGCTCGGGGATTCAACACCCACAAAAGCCTCATAAATAACAAATACTGCTATATTTTAAAGGTTGGGCTTCCTCTGTGAGAGGAAAGTTAGCAATCTCCTTCACCCTCCTCCTCCTTCCTCTCCTCCTCTTCCTCTAGCTCCTCCTCCTCCTCCTCTTCTTCTTCACCATCATCAGCAGCAGCATCTTCATCACAGCCAATGTTTACTGAGATCATTCCACATTCTGGGCACTGTCCTAAGTAAGCATTTTATATGCATTCTCTCAATAACTTACAAGGTATTATTATTATCTCCATTTTAAGAAAGAGATACTGAGGCTTAGAGATGTTAGAAATTGACCACGGTCACAGTTCTGGTAAAAACTGGATATGGAATTCAAACCCAGGTAACCTGAGTCCACAGCCTATGCTCTTAACTAGAAAGGGTGTGACTTTGTATTTCAGTGTAAATAAAAGTGGTTGAGTACCTGCTTCCCATGTAGGGGGTCCCAGGTTCAATCCCTGGTACCTCCTAAAATTAAAACAAAAATTTTTTTTTAACCTTGACTTCAGGTTTTAATTGACAACCTTCACATGAAAGCTAAACTACACAGTCAAGTAGATGTCAAAAATCAAATTTTCATCTCAGACCTGTTCTCCTGACATTTTATTCTATTTACTTTTTAAAAATAGAATAAAAATTTCAAATTCAAAAGTATAAACTAGCAGTAAAAGGCACCTCAACAAGTTATGGAAGCATTACTCCTAAAAAGTTCTGACTAGGCCATTTTACCTCATCTAATTCCAACTATTAACTCAATTGTTCTTCTAGTTTTCAGAAAGATACAGATGAATACAGATTAGTAAATGACACAGTCAAGGTCTTCTTATCAATGAAAAAAATAAATAAAGAAAAAAATGCTTGATCATATTCATATCTCACAAAACCAAATCTCATATTCTTTTTTTAACCTTTAGCATTAATATAGTTCCAACTTTGCTTTTGCTTCAAAAACGTTACAATGTTAACTACAGTCTATAAATTACATTAGCTATATTTTCCCATGTTTCTCCAGATTCTTAACACCTTGTAGTAGAACATTCTTGTATTTATATTATTAACTACAATATTTACTTTTTATAGATATAAATACAATTTACTTGATTATGTCTTCAGAAGTGCCAATATTTGATGAGAAATGTGACTTTTTACAAAATAATTGTCTCCTATAATTGACTATTTCTATTCCATAAAGACTCAAAAAACTTAGCTTTTGTATTTATCATTCTTTGAGAACTATAAATCCTAGTTGGCATATATGGTTCATACATTTATATGAATACAGATGAAATTGGTAAATGGACATTTTATGGCATTTTGAAATTGGGTTTTGAAAATTATTTCATGCCATGCATACCTAAGCTTGACCCTTTATTCTATACAGTTACTTCATGTATAACCCTAGTTACATAGCCCCAATGTGGAAGGCAAATATCTCATGTATGTACATGTACACATACACACTTGTGTGGAGGCACAGGTCAACGCCCTTTACACACTCAGTATCTATAATTAACATAATCAATGACCCCTCTTTATGAAGTCATTCCTAATACATTCTAACCCCTTCCATACTAGAAGTTACCTCCTCAATTTCCCAATGCATGTGACATTTAAAATAGGATTCATAGTACTTTATATGAATCTGACTGAATGTGTACATATCTGTCTCCTCCAGTGGTCTGGAAGCTCTTTGAGGGCTGGGTCTTATGACTCTCAAGGACCCAGCAGAGAGCTTGGTACATAGTAGATGCACTTTAAAGACTCTTAGTAAACTCTAAACTCATTCAAACAACCACAAAATTTCAGTGGCACACAATAATGAGCATTTATTTCTCACTCGTGGGTCTACAGGCCAGCTGGACCAACTCTGCTCCAGGCTGTAGGTCGATAGGGTCTGTACTGCTTGTCTCAGTTTGGGCCCAGGCTAGAAGGGCAAAACTACCTTGGACATGTTTTTGTCAGAGTGGGGGTAAGAAGCTGCCAGATGGGCAAGTGAAAATACATGATGCTTTTAAGGCCTAGGCTCAGAGTTGGTACCTCTCACTTCCACCCCCTATTTAATTGTCCAAAGTCAGTCAATAGCTAAGTCCAAAATCAACATGGTGGGGGAATGTACTCCTCCCATGGAGAGTAAATGGTGGAAAGGGAGTAACAATTATTGTTCATTATCTGAACAATAATGTAATCTGTAACAAACACCAAATACTCATATAATAAGGAGCATATCCTTTTACTCTTTCTTTTATGTAAAGCATCTGAAACACCTAAAACATATAAAAATGATAAGAAAGGTAGAAAATTACCTCATTATCAAGACCTTGAAAAACATTTCATGATTTCCACTGATAATTTTTTTAATCCAATTAATTTAACTTACAAGAATTTTCTTTGTGGGTTCAGCATTAATACAATAAGCTAAAGCTGGCTGCTTTTCTCATTTGTGTCTTCTGTATGTCTGGAGAAGTAATCAACCCTCTTCTTCCATACTTGAAGACCATTAGTCAATTGTTCCTATGTTCTCTCTTCCAGGCTGACAGTCTCTGTTCTTTCATCTCCACCTCTATATTTCACTTGTCAAAACAGATCCTACCTTTGTGGCTCTTCTTTGGGACTCTCCCCAAAACATTTAGAGCCAAAAGCTATACCGAAATCTCTTCTCACTATCAATCAATCAAAACTGGAAAGAGAATCTTATTTTCTTAGAGGAAAATATTGGCAAATTCTCAACTGAAGAGAAACATATGGGTTCACAGCCCCACTCCCACATTTCCCTAAACCCACTGCAATCTGCAAACATATCAGAGTCAATTTGACTAAACTCAATTGGATCAAAGAACAGCTCCAAGGAGTGTGAAGTCAGGCTTCAAATATCAGCTAAGAACAATTTGGTTATAGAAAGGAAAACATCCCTCACGGAGTGAGACATCTTTCTTGTCCAGACGTTTCAAAGAGTGTTATTCATTACTAAGTTTATGGTACCCACACTGGGAGCACAGTTCATAATTTCAGAATTTCTGCCCACTTTACATGGAAGATCTCCTGTTGGCTGCCTAGTGCTTTCCACAGCAGATTCAGTCTCAGTGAATATAAAACAGATCATTAGACAATCTCAAACTGTACTCAGTCATATGGTGACTGTAAACACTAACCTTAGAGCCTGAAATCTTAAAAGTTTGTATTTAATTTTTAATATTAGGAAAATAATTTATCTTCTAGAGAGTCAGATTCATTCACTGTTTCTTCATTTAACTTAGCAGCTTGACCAAGCCCCATTGAAATAGAGAGTATTGATGTGTTAATATAAGCATACAGGAAAAATCACACTTTGGAATAGAAGTTAGTATAATCCATGGTGAGAGGAAAATAAATTAAAGAGTATCCAAAACCCCAACTTGTTCTATCAGTTATTCTCAAATACAAGTTCCTGAGCACAAAATGGTGATAACATGGCTTACAATTCTCTTTGTTCCATTGCTTACCCATTCAATAAGCATGTACTAGACACCTACTACAGACATGGCACTTTCCAGTATTCTTTGAAAGTTGTAAAACCAATGAGTGAATTATTGTACGAATTTAATGACTTTCAGAAACATCAGGAAACAACTATACTTGGAATCACACCTAAACTGGGCCTCTCCTAAAGCCTAAAACAAATTAGCACAAACATGAAAGAAATTTGGCAAGAATGCTAAAAGAAACTTAACAATCTCTACCCAAAGAGTATGTATCCAATTTGTAAGATATAGTACATCATATTTACTAGAATAGAAGCAGGAGAAACCTAATTAGCTAGTGCAGTACAAACTAGCAGGGTTTATGGGCTGGTGAAAAATGCTTCTTGGATAAGACACTGCCATAAGGCTGCTTAAACTAAATCACCAAACACCTTTCGAAACCAATTCATGAGTCAATCAATCTCTTGCCTCATAATTTTAGCTTCACCGTATACCACACTGAGGCAGCGAATCTCAGACTAAATGTTGCATAGGGACAGATAGGATATCCTGATATCCTGAAATTCATGAAAAAGGAGAAATCAAGCATGTAGCACCCTAAACCACTGAAAGCTCATTCGACTTACCCATTTAAGGCCAAAACCAAGAGAAAAGTCCTCATATCGATTATGTGTGAAACACTGCTTCAGAAGCTGCTTCTGGCTTTTATGAATTCATAAACCTGCAGAGCTTCTTGCACAGAGCTGCTGCCTAAACCACTAAGACTCCTGGCTCTTCAGAGACAAGCCCCACTGGGGGCAGGGGGGGGGCGGAATTCAGGCTGCTGCCCCATGCAGCACAGAATTTTTTCTTTATTCACCAAAAAATTTCAAGTTGCTGGAAAAAGTGTGATTCTTTTTCATTTAAAAAAATACATTCTGAGAATTCCAATTTCAATATTTATCCAAGCTTTAATTCACCAAATTCACCTAGGATTGTAATAAAATCCCAGAAAAAGGTAATTCCACATCTTCGTAGGGTTTATAACCTACACCATTTTACAACCTGGTCATTGGTACCCTCAACTGCTATGAGGTTTGCTGGAGCCATAATTAGTATTTTAGCTCTCTAGGGTTCCCTGGCAGTCATTACATGCTGTTCAACTTTTATTCACTCAATTTTCTAACACATTTTCAGGATTTATGTACAGAAGTCAGAGATTCCAATTATATCATTCAGGCTTGGTTTCTATTTTATACATGTGTATGTGTGTGCAATGTATGTGTATATTTAACAAAATGCTGAACTAATATTTATGGAGGGACTAGGCATAGAAAATGCCTAGAAAAATGGCAATCCAGTGATGAACCAAAATAGTCATAGTCCCACTTCTCATGAAATTTGTAGTCTAATTTGGAGAGAAGCAATAAATGAAATGAATACTATATTCAAAATTCTGAGAGGCCATCTAAGAGAGAAGGAGTGGATGCTAAAAAATGCATTTAGCAGAGGAAGCTAATTTAGCCAGGGAAATTAGAAAAGGCTTCCCTGAAAAAGTGATATGTTAATTCTATATTGAGAGATAAGAAGGAGTTTTCAGGTGATGAGGGGAAAGTGTGTGTGTGGGGCAATATTTGGGGAAGTGGGAACAGCATATGCAGAACACATTTGAGAAATGAGCTAATGTCCCGTGTAGCCTCAAAGAGACATTTAGATTATGGTAAAAATTTTAGATTTCATCTGAAGTGCACAGGGAGGTTATTGTAGGGATTTAAACAGGTGACTAAACATGGTAAGATCTGCATTCTTCAAAGACCATGCTAACTGCTGTATGAAGAATGACTTAAACAGAATAAAAAATGAATACTGGGTCCAGTTGACCAAGATAGTGGTATAAGATGCTTTAGGATTCTATTCCCAAAAAAAGTTTTGGAACAACTAGCAAAAAGTGACAGAGCCATCTTTCTCAAAACTCCAGAAAACAGTTAAAAGATTACAATAACTGGGCAAGAGCCAAATCAAGAAAATGCAGCTTTAAAACAGAAGGAGGAAAAGCTCGTGGCACCCTGGCTGGTCCTTCCACCCCTTCCCTGTTGAGGCATCCTGCACTCCCACTGTGAGTCCCTGACCCTCTTCTGGAAGGAGCAGAGTAACTTCTATGCATATATGTCCAAATGTGTCTGTGAAAATCTATTGATTGGAAGACTGAACCACAAAACTTGTCTCAAGCTTGCCCTCCCAGAAATGCCCTGCAGGCAGAAATAGCTTGCTAACAAATAAGGCAGTGTCAGAAACAATTAAGCCCAATTGCCTTGGGCAGAGGATTACCTGCTTTAAGTCATACAATAGAGCACCATAGGGAGAAAAAAATGTCTATTTCATAGGGAGCACAAGGGGCATTCAAATTCCTGTAAGCTGAAGGATTATTAAGGCCACCAGCAAGTGCAATCCCAGGAAAAGAATCAGGCTCAGAAAAAATGGAGAGGACCCTGCACTTCATAATCACTTCAGATTGATCTTCTTGCTAGGAGGGTTAAACTCTAAAGGAGAGCACTAGCCAACACAGATCCAATTTGCAAAGACAGAGAAAAAGGGCTTTTTGCATTGTTTTTTGTTTGTTTGTTTGTTTGTTTTGTTTTGTTTTGTTTTGTTTTTACCTCATGGCTCTCCAAAATTCTCTGTAATATCACTACCTGGATAAAAACAAAAGGAACAGACAGCTCAGAGAATAAATCCCAGAGTTAACACTTTAAAATTTTAAAAGGTGCAGCATACAACAAAAAATTATAAGACAAAGAAACAGAAAATGATGGTGCATCAAAAGGAATAAGTTAAAATCCAGAAACCATCAAGAAAGAAGACAAAGTGGTGTTGGAATAGGTCAATAGGGCTCATCTCTCTTACAAAAACAGCAGAAGAAGGGCAAAAGCTATCCAAAGGAGCTGCTTTGGGGATCTGCAAACCAGGAGAGCGTTGCATGCATTGTCTAGGAGAGAGAAGGGACAGAAAGATGAAGAAGCCAAATGAAAACAGTGAGTTACTCACCTCTGTGGCTGGGAATGGCACCCATCCCCCAGCCTCAAGGTGAACAGCCTGGGTATACCCCACTGCTGAGAGCTGCCACCTGAGAGGGGAGAGGATGTTTTCCTCCCTGGGAAGAGAGATGCTGCAGCTGAGGGTTGAGTGTGGTTTCCCTTCAGTGAGATTAAACAGCAGGGCTGGCTTTGAATCATGGCTCTAACCAGCCAAAAACACCAGCTCTTATGAAAGACAAAAATCAATATCCAAGAACAACAACAGATTCCAATCAGAATAAATATGAATAAATCTATTCAAAGAAACATACTATTCAGAATGCCAAATGCCAAGGATAAAGAGAGAATTCTGAAAGCAGTAAGATAAAAGCAATTCATCACATACAACGGGTGCTCAATAAGACCAAGTACCAAATTCTCATCAGAAACCATGGAGGTGAGAAAGTAGTTGTATTAGTCAGGCAAAGAGGTGCTGATGCAAAGTACCAGAAATCTGTTGGCTTTTATAAAGGGTGCTTATTTGGGATAGAAGCTTACAGTCACAAGGCGATAAAGAGTAAGTTACTTCCCTCACCAAAATCTTTTGCCATGTGTTGGAGCAAGACGGCTGCTGGTCTCTGCAAGGGTTCAGCCTTCCTCTTTCTCTTAAGGCTCCATGGTCCCAGCTTCTTCTGATCTCAGCTGTATGCTGGAATAAGGCTTGTCTCTTTCTGGGCTCAGCTGCTCTGCTTTCTCCACTATCAGGTGAATGACTCAGCTGTCTCTCTCTCTCCCTGGGGCTCCAGCATCAAAGCTAAACTCTCTCCTCTGCCATATCATTTTCTGTGTGAGTGTTCATCCACCAAGGGAGTGGGCTCTCAATGTCCTACTGACATGGTCAAATCAAAGCCCTAATCTTAATTTAATCAAGTAAAAGTGAAACCTCTGAATTTAATACAATCAAAGGGTATCATGCCCAGAGGAACAGACCAGTTTACAAACATAATCAATATTTCTTTTCAGAATTCATCAATAATATCAAATTGCCACAGTAGTGGTGTGATATATTTAAGATACTGAAAGGAAAAACTGCTGGCCAAGAATTCTTTATCTGGAAAAACTCCTTCAAACATGAAGGTGAGTTTTAAAGTCTCCTCACATAAACAGAAACTGAGAGTTTGTCAAAAGGAGACCAGACTTACAAGGAATACTAAAGGGATTGCTACAGCCTGAAAGGAAAAGACAGGAGAGAGAGGCTTGGAGAAGAGTATAGATAAGAAGAATATTAGTAAGAGTAATTAAAAAGGGTAAAAAGACACACAATAATAAGCTAAAACAACAGAAAGCCAAAGGATAAACTGAATGAAGTAAGCAATACCTTTACAGGAATGACATTAAATGTTAATCAATCGAACTCCCCCAATCAAAAGACATAGACTGGCAGAATGGATATAAAAAAATTATCAGCCATCTATATGCTGTTCACAAGAGAATCACCTTAGATGCAAGGACACAAATAGGCTGAAAGTGAAAGGTTGGAAAAAGATATTGCCTGAAAATATAAACAAAAAAGAGCTGGAGCAACTAAACTAATATTGGACAATATAGATTTTAAAAGCAAAATTGTTATAAGAGATGAAGAAAGACACTATATATTAACAAAAGGGGCAATTCACCAAGAAGAAATAACAATAATTAATAGTTATGCACCTAACCAGGGTGTCCCAAAATACATGAGGCAAACACTGCCAAAACTGATGGGAGAAATAGACGTCTCTATAGTTGGAGACTTCAATACACCACTCTCATCAATAGCACATTAAAAGAATCATACACCATGATCGAGTGGATTTTATTGCAGGTATGCAAGGGTGGTTCAACACAAGAAAATCTATTAGTGTAATACACCACATTAATAAATCAAAGAAGAAAAATCACATGAGCCTCTCGATTGATGCAGAAAAAGGAATTGACAAAATACAGCACCACTTTTTGATTAAAAAAACACTCTGAAAGATAGAAATAGAAGAAAACTTTCTCTACATGATAAAGTGCATACATGAAAAACCCACAGGCAACATAGTTCTCAATGGTGAAAGACTCAAAGCATTCCTGCTGAGATCAGGAACAAGACAAGGATGCCCTCTGTCACAACTGCTATTCAATATTGTGCTAGAAGTTCTAGCTAGAACAATAAGGGAAGAAGAAGAAATAAAAGGCACTCAAATAGGAAAGGAAGACATAAAACTTTTGCTATTTGTTGAATGATATGATTCTATACCTAGAAAATCCAAAAAAATCCACAATGAAACTACTAGAGGAAATAAATTAGTTCAGCAAAGTGGCGGTATACAAGAGGAATATACAAAAATCAGTAGCATTTCTATACACTACTAATGAACAATATGAGCAGGAGGTCAGGGAAACAATGCCATTTATAATAGCAACTAAAAGAATCAAATACTTAGGAATAAACAGTCAAGGATATAAAGGACTATATTCAGAAAACCACAAAACATTTCTAAAAAAAATCAAAGAAGGCCTAAATTAATGGAAGGACATTCCGTGTTCATGGATTAGAAGGTAAATATCGTTCAGATGTCAATTCTACCCAAACTGATTTATAGATTCAATGGAATCCCAATAAAACTCATAAAAGCCTTTTTTGTAGAAATGGAAAAGCCAAATATCAAATTTATTTGGGAAAGAAAGGGCCCAAATGGCCAAAATTATCTTGAAAAAGAACGAAGTTGGAGGACTCTCACTTCCTGACTTTAAAGCATTAATATTAGTTAGCTACAGTGTTAAAAAAACAGTATGGGACTGGCATTAAGATAGACATAGTGACCAATGGAATCAAATTGGGAGCACAGAAATAGACATTAACATCTATGGTCAAATGATTTTTGACAAGCCTATCAAACCCACCCAGCTGGGTCAGAAAAGTCTATTCAACAAATGGTGCTCTGAGAACTGGATATCCATATCCAAAAGAAAGAAAGAGGACCCCTATCTCACACCTTATACAAAAATTAACTCAAAATGGATGGAGAACCTAAATATAAAAGCTACAACCATAAAACTTCTGTAAGAAAATGTAGGAAAACATCTTCAAGACCTGGTGGAAGGTGGTGGTTTCTTAAACCTTATATCCAAAGCATGAGCAATGAAAGAAAATATAGATAAATGGGAACTTCTCAAAATTAAACACTTTTATTCTTCAAAAGACTTTGTCAAGAAGGTGAAAAGGCAGCCTACTCAATGGGAGAAAATATTTGGAGACCACATATCCAATACAGGTTTGATTTCCATGTTATGTAAAGAGATTATACAACTCAATGATAAAAAGACAAGCAACCCAAGTAAAAAATGGGCAAAATACTTGAGTACACATTTTTTCAAAGAGGAAATACAAATAGCCAAAAGCAGATGAAAAAATGTTCAATATCACTATCTATTAGGGAAACACAGATCAAAAACGCAATGAGATGTGAGGTATCATTTCATACCTTATAGAATGGCCATTATTAAAAACAAAACAGAATACTACAAGTGCTGGAGAGGATGTGGAGAAATAGGAACACTTTTTCACTAATGGGAATGAAGAATGGCACAGCCTCTGCAGAAGACAGTTTGGTGGTTCCTCAGGAAGCTAAATATAGAACTGCCAGATGATCCAGCAATCCTACCACTGGGAATACATTCAGAAGAACTGAAAGCAGGGACACGAACTGACATTTGCACACCAATGTTCATAGTGGCATTATTCACAATTGCCAAAAGATGGAAACAACCCAAGTGTCCATCTACTGATGAATGGATAAACAAAATGTGGTATATACATACGATAGAATACTATTCAGCTCTAAGAAGAAACGAAGTCGTGAGGCATATGACAACATGGATAAGCCCTGAGGATATTATGCTGAGTGAAATAAGCCAGACACAAAAGGACTAATAGTATATGGTCTTACTAATAACTAAATACAATGAGTAAACTCATGGAGTTAAAATCTAGAGTATAGGTTACTAGGGGATAGAATTAGGGTTGAGAAGGTAGAGCTGTTACTTAATGTATGTAGTATTTTTAATAAGGTTGATTGTAAATTTGTGGAAATGGGTATAGTTGATGGCAAAGCATTATAGTGAGCGCAGCTAACACTGCTGATTTATAGATGTGATTGTGGCTGAAAAGGGGTAGTCTAGGGATGTAAATGTCAATTGAAAGAAAGCTAGAGGATAATCTAGGGACTGCATAATGTGTCACCACAGTGGTGGATGAGGATTGTGGTTAATATTACAAATACAAGAAAGTTCTTCTGTGAAGAGGAACAAATGTACATCTCTTGCAAAGTGGTAATAATATGGTGATACATGGGAAAAACACAAGTAATGTAACTTTTGGACTGCAGTTAACAGTAATATTGTAATATTTTTGCATCAATGGTAAAGAAATCACTATATCAATGTTAAGGGTCAACAATGGGGGGTTCTAGGGGGGTATGGGATTTTTCCTTTTGGAGTAATGAGAAATTCTAAAATTGACTGTGGTGCTGACAGCACAACTCTGTGGTGAAAATGAGAGCCACTGAGTATACAAGTTGGGTGGACTGTACAAGGCATGGGACTATATAACATAGTGAATCCTGTGGTGGATGATGGACTGTGGTTAACAGTACAATACGAGAATATTCTCTAATGAACTATAACCAATGTACAATATTAATAAATGGTGTTAATAATAGGGTGGTTTATGGGAAAAATACACCAAGTGTAAGCTGACTATAGTTAGTAGTAATATTTAGATGATGTTTGTTCATGATTTGTAACAAATGTCCCAAATGTCCCACAACAATGCAATGTGTTGGTGGTGGGGTGGTGTACGGCAATATTGTATGTTGTTTTGTAAACTCACAACTTCTATAATAATAAAAATTAAATAACAATGGCAGACTGTATGAATTGCCCTATGGCACTGACATTATGGCACTGAGGTTATAATTTGGGCCTTTTAGTCGGTAGTCCTGTGCTTGAGTTGTCACTTTGGTAAGTCACCAAATGGCTCTGAATTTCAGTTTCCTTGCTTGTAATATTGAAATATACAATATCTTTTAAGATATACCTTAAAGAGTGGTGATGAGAATTAAATGAGATGCAAATAAAATGTCTAGTAGAGAATAAGCCCCTAAAATGCTATTATTTTAAAATGTTATTATATAATGGATATCTTTATATATCAATAAATGTAGCTTTACCTTATTCTGTTTTAATAAATGCAGAGTATTCTAAAAAAGAAAACAAGAAAGCAAGAATTAAGACCAGACTTTGGACATATCAGACAAAGACTTAAAGAAATGATCCTTAATATCCTCCAAGGAGATAATGTAAAACACAGAAAAAGAACTAAAGGATATCAGGAAAACAATTAATGAACAATATGAGAATCTCAATAGAGAGATAGAAATTTTAAAAAGAAACCAAACAGAAATGTTAGAGTTGAAGAACATAACAACTGAAATAAAAAAAATACCCCAAGGATAGCCAGATTGGAGCTAAGAGTAGAAGGAATCAGTAAACTCAAAGACAAGACAATTGAAATCAGGCTGAGGAGCAGAAGGAAAAAATAATTTTAAAAAGTGAACAGAGCCTAAGAGACCTGTGGGACACCATCAAATATACCAATATATGAATTACAGGAGAGTCAAAAATAGAAGAGAGAAAGGACAAAGAAGTAAAAGTCAAAGAAATAATGGTAGGAAACTTTCCAAATTTGATGAAAGACAAAAATGTGCACATTCACGAAGCTCAACAAACACCAAGAAGGATAAACTCAAAAAGAACTATACCCAGACACATAGTAGTCAACCTGTTGAGTACCAAAGACAAGGAAAGAGCTCTGAAACCTGCAAAAGAAAAGCAAAAGAAAATTTGTAAAAAGTAAAAATAATGGTGGTGGATGGAGGGTTACAGGAAAAGTGTGTGTGTATGCTATTGTAATTAAATTGGCATCAAATGAAATATGATTGCTATAGATTTAGGTTATTAAATTTAAGCCCCATAGTAACAACAAAGAAAATACCTGAAAAATATATACAAAAAAGAAATGAAACGGTACTTAAAATGGCACAATAAAAACAATCAAATAAATATGAAAGTAGACTTTTAGAGAATAATTGAGAGACAGAAAATGTATACGATTTACAAGGACTAAAGAGCAGAGTGGCAGAAAAAAATCCTGTTTATCAGTAATTATTTTAAATGACAATGGATTGATCTTTCTGGTAAAAAGGCAGAGACTGGGAGACTGCAGACCCAACTATATGCTGTTTTCAAGATACTCACTGTAAATTCAAAGAGATAAGAAGGATGAAAGTGAAAGGATGAAAAAAATATATACTATGAAAATAGCCACCCAAAGAGAGCTTAGGTAGCCATACTAATATCAGATAAAATAGACTTTAAGTCAAAAACTGTTGACGGACAAAGTACGTACTTATATACTGATGAAAGGGTCAATTTAACAAGAAAATATAACAGTTATAGATGTATGTGCACCTAAAGCCCAAAAATATATGAAGTAAATATTGACAGATTTGAAGGGAGAAATAGACTTCTGCATTAATAGTAGGAGACTTCAATACAACACTTTAAATAATGGATAGAATAAATAGAAGATCAGTAAGGAAACAGAAGACTTGAATGACACTATAAGCCAAATGGCCCTAACAGACATATAAAACATTTCAACCAAAAACAGAAGAATACACATTTTTTCTCTAGTGCACATAGATTATTCTCTAAGACAGACAATTTGTTAGGTCAAAAAACCAAGTCTAAATAAATTCAAAAACATTGAAACCATGCAATATTTTCTCCAACCACAATGAAACCAAGCTAGATACCAATAACAGAGGAAGAACTGGAAAATTCACAAATATGTGGAACTTTAAAGTATGCACTCTTAAACAACCAATGGGTCAAAGGAGAAATCACAAGGGAAATTAGGAATTATCTTGAGGCAAATGAAAGTGAAAACACAACCTAAAACATATCGTATGCAGTAACAGCAGTGCTTGGAGGGGAATTTATAGCTCTAAATGCTTACATTAAAAAGGAAGGAGATCTCAAATCAGACACCCAATCTCACAACTGAAGGATCTAGAAAAAGAACAGCAAATTTTTAAACCCAAAGCAAGCAGAAAGAAGGAAATAACAAAGATTAGAGCAGAGATAAATGAAAGAGAGAAAAAACAATATAAAGAATCAATGAAATTAAAAGCTGGTTGTTTGAATAGTTCAATAAAATCACCAATCATTTAGCTAGACTGACAGAAAAAAAAAGATCAAGAATGCAAGAAACTAAAATATGACATGAAAATGGGCACATTCTACCAACCTCTCAGAAGTAAAAATGTTTGTAAAAGATATTATGAACAATTTTACACCAACAAATTAGATAACCTAGATGAAATGGACAATTCCTAGAAACACACAAATGACCTACATTGCTTCAAGCAGAAATAGAATAAGTCAACAGAAAAATAACAAGTAAAGACAGTGACCAGTTATCAAAAACCACCCAACAAAGGAAAGCTCAGGTCTAGATGGCTTCATTGATGAATTTTACCAAGCATTCCAAGAAGAATTAACACCAATCCTGCTCAAACGCTTCCAAAAAATCCAAGAGTAGGAAACACTCCCTCACTCATTGTATGAGGCCAACATCACCTTAACAACAAATCCAGATAAAGACACCACAAGAAAAGAAAATTACAGACCAATATCCTTTAGGAATATATATACAAAAATTCTCAACAAAACATTAGCAAACTGAATCCAAGAGCACATTAAAAATGATATATTATGATCAAGTGTCATTAACTCCAGGTATGCAAGAATGGTTCAACATAAGAAAATAAATTAATGTAATAGACTACATAGAACAAAGGGAAAAACACATGATCATCTCAATTGACATGGAAAAGGCATTTGACAAAATTCAGCATACCTTCCTGATAAAAAACACTTAGAAAACCAGGGAAATAAGGAAACTTCCTCAACATGATAAAGGGGATGTATGAAAAAACCCATAGCTAACATCATATTTAATGATGAAAGGCTGAAAGCTTTCTCCCTAAGATCAGGAACAAGACAAGGATGCCCACTGTCACCACTACTATTCAACACTATACTACAACTTCAAGCCAGAGCAATTTGGCAAGAAAAAGATATAAAAGTCATCCAAATGAGAAAGGAAGAAGTAAAACTTTCCCTATATGCAGAGGATATGATCCTATTTATTGAAAATCCTGAAAAATTACAACAAAGCTCCTAGAGCTAATAAATAAATTCAGCAAAGTGGCAGGTACAAAATCAACATGCAAAAATCAGTAGTATTTCAATACACTAGTCATGAACAATCTAAAGAGGATATCAAAAAAAATCCATTTACAATAGCAACTAAAGTAATTAAATAAGTAGGAATTAATTTAACCAAGGATATAAAGACTTACACAAGGAAAACTATAAAACATTGCTATAAGAAATGAGAAAAGACCAAAATAAATGTAAGGACATTCTGTGTTCATGGATTGGAAAACTAAATACTGTTAAGATATCAATTCTACCCAAAGTGATTTACTAATTCAACACAATCCCAATCAAAATTCCAACAGCCTTCTTTTCAGAAATTGAAAAGCCAATCTTGAAATTTATATAGAAGGGTAAGGGGTTTTGAACAGGCAAAACCATCTTGAAAAAGAAGAATGAAGTTGGAGGACTCATACTTTCCAAGTTTAAAACTAATTACAAAGCTACAGTAGACAAATCAGCATGGTGAAACAAGCACGACATATAGGCTAATAGTAGCAAATTTAGATTTCAGTAAAAAACCCTCACACTATGACCAAGTTACTTTTTACAAGGTTGCCAAGTCATCTCAGTGGGAAAAGAATAGTTTCTTCAACAAATGGTGCTGGGAAAACTGGATATCCATATGCAAAAGAATGAAAGTGGACTACCTCACACTATATAAAAAATTTCAAATAAAAAAGTATCAAAGTCTTTAATAATAGGATTAAAATTATAAAATTCATAGAAGAAAACACAGGGAAACATCATCCAAAGCTTGTATTAGGCAATGGCTTCTTAGACTTTACACCAAAAGCACAAACAACAAAAGTAAAAAATAGATATTTGGGATTTCAAAATTTTTAATTTTGATGAAATCAGCAAATTCATCAAAATTTTTGTGCATAAAAGGACTTTATTATGAAAGTAAAAAGATAATCTAAAGAGTGTGAGAAACATTTGGAAACCATACAGCCAATAAGAGTTTAATACTTATTATATATAAAGAAATCCTACAACTCAACAACAAAAGGACAAATAACCTCAGTTAAAAATTACAAAAGACTTGAATAGACATTTCTCCAAAGAAGATATACAAGTGGCCAAAAAGCACCTGAAAAGATGCTCAACATCATTAGCTACTAGGGAAATGCAAATCAAAACCAAAATGACGTGTCATTTTGCATATACCACATTGGCCCCTGGTAACCTGTATTATAGTTTGACTCTATGAGTTCGCTTATTCTAATTATTTCATGTCAGTGAGCTCATGCAATATTTGTCCTATTGCTCTAGTTTATTGCACTCAACATGATATCTTCAAGGTTTATCCACACTGTCTCATGAATTAAAACTTCATTCCTTTTTATAGCTCAATAATATTCCATTGTATGTACATACCACTTTTTGTTTATCCATTCTTCTATTTATGAGCATTTGGGTTGCTACCATCTTTTGGCAATTGTAAATAATGGTGCTATGAGCATTGATATGCAATGTTCTATTCAAGTCCCTGCTTTCAATTCTTTCGGTTATAGAGCGGGATTGCCAGTTTGTATGGTAATTCTATACTTAACTTTCTGAGGAACTGCCAAACTCTTTTCCACAGCACTGCACCATTTTAAATTCTCTCCAACAATGAATGAGTGTTCCTATTTCACCACATTCTAGTAGCATTTCTAATATAGCATTTCTATACACTACTGATGTGTAATCTGAGGGGGAAATCTGAAAAAAAAAATCCATTTATAATATCAACTAAAAGAATCAAATATTTAGGAATAAATTTAACGGAGGACATGAAAGACCTGTATTCAGAAAACTACAAAATATTGCTAAAAGAAATTTTAAAAAGAACTAAATAAATGGAAGGACATTCCATGTTCATGGATTGAAAGACTAAATATAGTTAAGATGTCAATTCTACCCAAACCAATTTACAGATTCAACACAATCCCAATAAAAATCACAAAAGCCTTTTTTTGCAGAAAAGGAAAAGCCAATTATAAAATTTATTTGGAAGGCTAAGGTGCCCTGAATAGCCAAAAATGTCTTTTAAAAAAAGAACAAAGTTGGAGGACTCCCAATTACTGACTTTAAATCATATTTCTTAGCTACAGTGGTAAAAACAGCATGAGATTGGCAAAAAGATAAGCGTATTAACCATTGGAGCCGAAACGAAAACTCAGAAGCAGACCTTCACATCTCTGGTCAAGTGACTTTCGACAAGCCTGTCAAGTCCACTCAAGTGAACTAGAACAGTCTATTCAACAAATGGTGCTGGGAAAACTAAATATATCCATATCCAAAAGAAAGAGTACCCCTCTCTCATACCTTACACAAAAATTAACTCAAAATGGATCAAGGACTTAAATACAAAATCTACAACCAAAACTCCTGGCAGAATATGTAGGGAAACACCTTTGAGATCTTGTGGTAGGAGGCAGTTTCTTAAACCTTATACCCAAAGCATGAGCAATGAAAGAAAAAAAAAAAAAATAGATGAATAGGGCCTCAAAATACTTTGTCAAGAAAGCAAAAAGGCAGCTTACTCAATGGGAGAAAATATTTAGAAACCACATATCTGATAAGGGATTGATATCCAAGTTATATAAAGAGACTATATAACTCAACAATAAAAAGACAATGAACCCAATTATAAAATGAGCAAAGGGCTTGAATAGACATTTTTCCAAAGAAGAAATCTAACGGCCAAAAAGCATATGAGAAAATGATCAACATCACTAGCTTAAGGAAATGCAGGTCAAAACAACAATGAGATACCATTCAACACCTTATAGAATGACCATTATTTAAAAAAACAGAAAACTACAAGTGCTGGAGAGGATATGGTGAAATAGGAACACTCCTTTACTGTTGTTGGGAATGTAGAATGGTGCAGCCTCTGTGGAAGAGTTTGGCATTACCTCAAGAAGCTGAATTTGGAACTGCTTTATGATCCAGCAATCCTGTTACTAGGAATATATTCAGAAGAACTGACAGCAACGACGTGAACTGACATTTGCACACCAATGTTCACAGAAGCATTATTCACAATTGCTGAAATATGGGACCAGTCTAACTGTCTATCAATTGATGAATGAATAAACATAATGTGGTATATGCATACAATGGAATACTATTCAGCTGTAAGAAGAAATGAAATCAGGATGCATATGATAATATGGATGAAACTTGAAGTTATTAAGTTGCATGAAATAAGCCAGACACAAAAGGACAAATAGTGTATAGTTTTACTAACATGAACTAAATATGATGAGTAAACTCAGGGAGGTAAACTCTAGAGTATAGGTTACTAGAAAATACAATGTGGATTGAGAATGGAAGCTGATGCTTAATGTATGTAGAATTTTTAATAAGGTTTATTGTAAAAGTATGGAAATGAATAGAGTTGATGGTAACACATTATGTGAGTATAACTAACACTGCTAATTTACAGATGTGATTTTGGCTGAAAGGGATAGTCTGTGGACATAAATGTCAATTGAAAGGAAGCTAGAGAATAATCTAAGGAATGTATAACATAGTGATTCCCGTGGTGAATGAAGACTGTGCTTAATAGTATAAATATAAGAATGTTCTTCTTTTAAAAATTAAGAGTACGGTGATATATGTGAAATTACAACTAATGTAATTTATGGATATAATTAACAGTTATATTGTAATATATTTGCAGCAATGGCAAAGAAGATACATTGATTCTAAGGGACAACAATAGGAGGGTATAAGGGGATATGTTTTTTTCCTTTTGGAGTAATTATCATGTTCTAAAATTGACTAAGGTGAAAACAGCACAACACGGTGATTAAAATGAGAGCCAGAGTGTATACTTTGAATGGACTGTACAATGCATGGGGCTGTATAATCCAGGGAATCCAGTGGTGGAAGATGGACTGTGGTTAACAGAACAGATATGAAACATTCTCTCATGAACTATAGTAAATATATAATACTAATACAAGGTGTTAATAATTGGGTGGATTGGCCAAAATACACCAAATGTAAGATATTAGATACAGTCAGGAATATTTTGACGATGCTCTTTCATAATTGTAACAAATGTTTCACAACAAGGCAAGGTGTTGGTGGTGGGGTAATAAATGGGAGCCCTGCATGATGATATGCATATTTGTTTTGTAAGTTCACAACTTTTACTATATACTTATTGTTTATGGATGTTCATGTATGAATGATATACTTCAATAAAATTTTATTTAAAATATAAATAAAACACAGCTTCTGTCCACAGTAACCCAACATTCTAGAATTGGGGCTGGGGAAGGGGGATGGAATAATGGCAAACACAAACCATAGATCCAGGAAGCTCAGAGAACATCAAGCAGGATAAATACAAAACATACACACTCATGTACAGGCACACACACACAGACATATCATATTCCAGCTGCAGTAAGCCAGAGACAAATAGAATATCTTAAAAGAAGCAAGAGAAAATTCACTTTACATATAAAGGAAAAAACTACAGTAGGCTTCTAATAATAAATCATACAAGCAAGAAAATTGTGGGGTGAAATATTTAAAGTATTGCAAGCAAAAACCACTAACCTGCAATTCCATATTCCACAAAATAATCCTCCAACTGTGAAGAAGAAATAATGACTTTTCAAGACAAAAAACCCAACCAACCAAACAAACAAACAAAAAACATTGTGAGGCAATTAATTTCCAGCAGGACTTCCCTACAAGAAAGTTTTTTAAAAAGTTCTTCAAGCAGAAGAAAACAGCTATAGGTCAGAGACTTGGATCTATATAAGGAAAGAAAGAGAGTTAGAGTTGGAATAAATTTAAGTTAATAAAATATTTTATTTGTATTATTCTTAATCGATCTAAAAGCTAACTATTTGCTTAAAAGCAATAATAGTACCAAAGTATTAGCTAACTGTAGTGCATGGATAAATGAAACAAATGACAGTAAGCTCACAAGGGATGGGAAGGAGGAATTGAGAATACTCTTTTATAAAGTAAAAAGAGCTGGAAAATCTCCAAATATTTGAAAAATTAACAACACACTTCTAAATAACACATAGGTCCCGGAGGGAGTCCCAACAGAAGTTTAAAAATATTTTGGGGAAGTGGATAATGGCTCAAGCGACTGGGCTCCCATCTACCATATGAGAGGTCCCGAGTTCATTTCCCAGGGTCTCCTGATGAAAGTGAGCTGGCCCCCGTGGCAAGGTGGCCTGCACAGAGAGCTGGCCAGAGCAGAGAGCTGGCACAACAAAAAGAGACAAAGAGGAGAGACAATGAGAGACACAACAAACCAGGAACCTGAGGTGGCTCAAGTAATTGAGTGCCTTTCTCCCACATCGGAGGTCCCAGGATCCGTTCCCAGTACCTCCTAAAGAGAAGACAAGAAGAGAAGACAAGCAGACACCCAGCAAATGGACACAGAGAGCAGACAGCGAGTACAAAACAATGGGGGGGGGGGGG
>JAQZBX010010063.1:0-44961 GCA_029593785.1 Cabassous unicinctus
GTTTTCATTTTTCCCAACCTGCCTATTAGATAAACTCCAGGATCCCATTCTGTCGAAGCACATTTTTGTGAGTTGACTTGTCTCAGCCCCTTCAGGAAGCAAAAGGAAAAATCTGGAGAAGGGCACAAAGAGGTAGGTGTGTGGTGCAGACTCATGTTCTCCTATTTGGACTCTTGATGAATTGCAGAGATGGAATCAGGGCAGTGTGGTGGGGAGGGTCCTGGGCAAGGGGGCTGGGGCATGGACTCCAGCCTCTGCTGTTGACCTCGCCAGATAATGGGCATAAGGCTATCTGCCAAGTTCCTCCAGAGCTCACAAATCCAAAGATGCATACACAGGATGGATGGCTGCTCTTAACAGCAACAGCCCCCACCCATCTCATTCTCCCCCCACCCCGCTGCCTCGGTTTCCCTTCTGTTGAATGAAGGGCTTGCTCTAGATCAGGAATGGAAAACCGCAGGGTCTCAGGCTGCAGGCAGAGTCAGTGAAGGTGCAAAGAAGGCCTGGTGGCAAAATGGAGGGCATATGCCCTGCCTAAGGTGGGCAGCGGCTGGTCAGGAATGCGGACCCAGTGTGGACAGAGTTCCTGAAAGTGGTTGGTTAAATTATGTACCCCCAGATTGTTCCTCATCGTAATCCACATCCCTGTGGGTGTGACTCCACTGTAAATAGGGCCTCTTGAAGATGTTACTTTTAGTTAGGGTGTGGCCCAACTGAATGAGGGTGGGTCTGAATCCAGACAACTGTAGGCCACATAGAAAGAACTGGGAAGTCCCAGAAGCAAGAAAGGAGAGGATGTTGCTGAGTGACGGGAGGCAGAGATAAGCCAAGGAACCCCAAGGATGGCCAGCAGCCAGCCCTAGAATGCTACAGATTTTAGGGAGAAAGTAGGCCTTTCAGACATCTTGATTTGGGGCTTTTTCTAGCCTCAACACTGTGAACCAATAAATTGCTGTTCTTTAAGCCAAAACCAGTTCATCTGTATTTGTGATAGCAGCTCAGACAAACTAAGACACCGAGGGTTTTAAGAGAAGACAGAACTCGGGTTTTCTTTTCTAATGTGAGATCTTCAGATTTTTAAAGTTGCCAATTTCTCAAATTTTTAAAACACTCTGCTGGTCAAAGAAAATATACTTTCTAGAAACATGTAGTGCCAGGACCATCAGTTTGCAATTTCTGCTCTAGGCCATGCATCAGCGTCATCAGGCGTCACCCCAGATCTCCTGAACCCGTAAGCCAGGTGATCCCTGCACACACTGAAGTTTGGGGATCACTGCAGCCAATGGGTGAGGTCTTTGAAATCAGGTGTCCGGCATTCTTTAACTAGGGCATTCTCCAGTACTTTCCCTGAGTACGGAATTGCTCTCTGCCCCTCCTGAGCACATCTTTTGTTATATGCCAGGGTGGAAGAATGGTCTATGAAGAGTCTAGGAGACCAAAGTGTGTGAATTCATCCTAGGCGGCCTCTAGGGCTCATCCGGTTCAAACCTGTCCCTCAGGCAGGTGGAGTTAAGCCACCCAGGGCAGGTCCATGCTCTTGCACAGTATCATAATGAAAGCATATTTTCTCAGGCCTCGTTCGCCCAGAATTGACAGCCATTGACACAATTGGCCATCCCCCTTTCCTGGAATTCCCTCCTCCAGAGAGTTCCTGATGTGACAACATCCTGGTGCACATCTTGATTTTGCTGGAGTCTTCTCAGTCTTTTCCTGTGCAGCTCCTTCCTTCTCTAACATTCTAAACCTGGGCTGGCCCCATGGCCCTGCGTCCTGCTGCCTCCATCCTCTTCTCCATAGTTTCCCTGCAGCCGCTAAGCACCCAGACATCCACCCAAAGCCACTCTCTCAGCTTCAGCCTCTCCGACGGACACGCTACTTTGCCAACTGCTTGACGCCACCTCAGGCTCAAATGATCTGGAAGGAAGACATTACCTTTACCCCCAAACTCGTTCTACTACTGGTTACATGATCCTTTTTAGCCGCCTCCTCACTCAAGCTTGAAAGTGAGCGGCAGGCTGCAAAACAGAAAGGGCAAAAGACTGTGTTCTGAAGTTAACCATTTAGAGTTTGTTTCCTCAGCCTCGAAATGGGACTGTTCTGGGAGTAAGTGATCTAGAAAATTGACAAGCCAGCAAAATAACCTTAGGAGCATAACTTGTTTCCAACGCTCAGTTATAATTAACATTTATTTCTCATCCTTCTCCCATCCATATGCCACAGTTGCAACATCCGGTTGATCCTCCGTCCTGGATCTCTTGCCTCCCTTGCCCCTCTGTTGTCCTGGACTGGGCCCTCGTTAACTCTTGACAGCATTGTCACAATAGCTTCTAGTTCTGAGCCCCTCCAAGGAGCGTCGGATGCCTCTTCGAAGGCACCGTGCGAAATGAAACTTGGCCATTCTGCATCATCAGTGTGTCCTCAGTGCCTCCTTAAGGAAGCCCACAGTCTTCATTCTGACCTCCAAAGTCCGTCACACTCTTTGTATCACACATGCCAGATTCACCAGCCAAGCAAAAGGATGTGAGCTTTCCTACTGCCAGCTGAACCCATAACATTTCCTTCTCCTGGAATGTTCTTCAACTATAAATTTCACATCCAAGTGCTGACTAGTGTTTAAGGTTCAGCTCTAGGTCACCTCCTCCAGAAAGTCGGCTCTTGCACACACACACACACCCACCCCGGTCAGCAGCCACCCACCTCCTCCCTTGTCCCGTGCTGCTTTGTTCTCTGCAGTTAGGGCACATCATGGGTATCCTGCATTGGTTGTTTGTATGCATGTCCCATTCCCCTTTTAAGTCCTGAGCTTTCCAAGCCCAGAGACTGTGTCTTATGTGTTTAACGGTGCTGTCCATGGAATAGGTGCTCAGCAAATATTTGTTGGATGAGTTTGCAGACTAGGTCTTCATCATCTTCCAAATCTGCAGAGCCACGACCATCTTCTGAAGGGCCACCTGTTGAGCCTTTGCCCATGTGTTGGGCTCTGCCTGGATCCCCTCCTCCTGTCTACCCTGGACATAGTAGCTAGCTCTCCCATCACTTCTTTTAGGAACTCTCTTTGACTTCACCAGGTAAATTGAGAAGTTCTCACTGGCCTGGCAAGTACCTCTGTCTTGGCCTTATGGAACAGTGATATACGTTTGATCGCATGCCTGCTGACCCAAGTTAGTCACTTGAAGACAGGGACTGGAGCTTTCATTCTTGTGTACCCAGCACCCACACATGGCTTGACAACGAACAATAACACAATTAAACGGTTGTTGAAAGAATGAATGAAGAAAAACAGGAACTTAAAAAGTTTTCCCCTATCCTTCCTACAACCTATCTGAAATTGCCTTTTAAAAGCAAATTTATTACATTACAGATGATTACTTTACATGCCCGTTCACAGGATATTCATCATTTCAGATCCCATGACAATGGAAGAAATGATTAGTAGGCAATAGAGAAGGTGAAAGAAGGGAAATTGGAGATCTAGATTAAATTCAAAAAGAAAATTTCCCAATAACAGGAGCTCCTTGCCATTCATGATAAATTTGCTATAAACCATCCCAGATGCTCAGGTTCACTCATTCCACTCTAGCCTGTAGTTTCTATCCAGAAGAATGCAGGTAAAACGTATGTGGAGCCCTCAGGTTCAGAACAACTTTAAATAGTAACAACAATAATAAATGATAACATTAACATTTACTGAGCCAGACACTCCTTTAAGCTGTTTGCATATTCCCATGTAATGCTCACAACAATCATAAAAAGTCAGAATCATTAGTATCCCCATTTCAAAGTTGAAGAAACTAAGACCCAGAGAACATGCTGCTTGCAAATAGCTAGGGTGGCAAAACACCTGGGTCCACCCAGGACATGGGACTTTCAGAGCTAAAACTGGGAAAGTCCTGGGCAACCCAGGATCAGTTGATCACCCCAAAAGTGACAGAGGAAGGATGGGAAGCTGGCGTCAGCCAGAATCTGAGCTGTTAAACACTATTGCCTCTCTCTTCCCTGCAGATTACAGCTACACTATTTACAACTAAGGTAAACCTTTTGAAGGAGTTAGTTCAAAACACCTTATAAAGCACTGTAAGGGGTACAAGCTTACATTCTGAGACTGGAAGCTCCCTGAAGGCAGGGTGTCTGCCTGGTTTCTCTTCCTTCATCTCACCATCCTAACAGGAGACCTTGCCCATGGTGGGTGCTCAGAACGGCTTATTCAACATGAAGTTTCTTTGCAACCACCACCATATGAAAAACCCGACACCTCATGGATTGATCACTTGGTTCCTCAAGTACTATATCCAATTTCAGTAGCTCCTCTCTCTTGACTTTTCTTCCCTTTTTTTTACCAGTGTGCACACACAAACTGGTGCTCCTTTAATCATTGTCTTCCAGGTTTCTTGGCTTGTTTGATACTTTGGAAAGCACGCACTCTATGACTCTCTTTGACTTCATAACTCCCAATTTGCCTTCCCAAGATCCCTCTCCTGGGGAATGATTTGCTTGGCATACCCACTTTGGGTGCCAAAACCTTAACTGCAAGTGCTCATTAGCATGTAGTTCAACACTTTATGATGTCCTTGCATTTTCTCTAATTTAGGATTAGTCAGTGAAGCAAAGACTACTAGTTGTCACCCAATATCCATTTCCCCTTCTCCTATCCAGGGTGCATGGCTGCTCTGAATAAAGGCCACACTTCCCAGGCTCCCTTGCATGACCATGTGACTCAGTCCTGGCCAATGTGAGGTGAGCAGAAGAGCCTTGTGATACCTCCCAGAACCCTCCCTGGAGAGATTTGGTGTGCACCCTTTGTCCTTTCATCCCTCTTCTCCATCATTTCTCTCTTGGAACGTAAATATCACGTTAGAGAAGAAGAGCAAAGACCACACTGCAGAGATGGCAAGGTGGTGACCTGGAAGGTTCCTGGGTCCCTGACCTGGTGGGACACGATAGTGGCCCTAGATCTGCAAACCCAGACATTTAGGTAAAAAATAAGAAAGCTTCTATCTTGTTGAAGCCACTGTCATATTTACTTTTTGGTTATTACAGTTCTAATCCTAAACCAAACAGTTGGGAATGATGGACATTGCTAAGCGAGATGATGTACGTTAGATTACTCAGACAAAACACAGAGACACAGTACAGCTCTGGTGTTAACACTTGGAAGATGAAAAACAAAAGGCCTGAGGATGGTCTTGAGATCGTCTGCCTCTGGGCTTCAGTTTGGGGTCACTCCCTTGGCCCCTGTGCCCCACGGTCTCCCACAGTCCCTGCTGCTCTGGGTTGGAATGTTGTGTCTGGGCTTTGATTCCAAAAGCAGATGGTATGCTCACCTGTCACCACACACAGTTTACATTTTAGGTGGAAATTCTCCACGGTTTTAGTTTGCTAAAGGCTGCCAGTGCAAAAATACCAGAAATGGGTTGGCTTTTATAATGGGAATTTATTATGGTAAAATCTTACAGATCCGAGGCTGTAAAAATGTCCAAATTAAGGCATCATCAGAGATGCTGTCTCACCAAAGATCGGCTGCTGGCAGATCCTGGATTCCTGTCACATGGTGAGGCAAAATGGTGGCTGGTCTCTGCTTTCTCTCAGAGCTCAGCTGTGGATGATCAGGCATATGGCTCCTTTTGTCCTGCTCTTCAGCTTCCAACAGATTGTACCTCTGGCCTCTCTCTCAGCCTCTTGGGGTTTCTCTGTCTTTCTGCAGCTGTGGACGATCCTGGAGTCCTCTCTCACATGACAGAGTAAAATGGTAGCTCTCTTTCTCTGTGTGTCTCTGCATGTTTCTCTCATTTATAAAGGACTCCAGCAAGAGGAGTGAGACCCACCCTGGGTCATGCCTCTCTGAAATACTCCAATCAAAGCCTCCCAACTGAATCCAATCCAATCAAAGGGTCCCACACCCACAGGAATGGATTAGCTCCAGGAACATGATCTTTTCTGGAATTCACAAAAGCTTCAAACTGTCACATCCACCAACTCTATTTCTCTAACTCTGGCCATCCCCATTCCTGCCGGTCAGCATACTGACCACTGGATGACAGAAGCAAGGAGACCGTCCCTTCTGAACAGAATTCACCAAGAATCTAAGAAGCAAGTTCTTTCTCAGAGAACTTTTACTCTGTTGCCTTTCTGATCTACATGACAGCAGAGAAAAGATTTTGTAGTTCTTGATCTTAAAAAGTTCTTATCCTTGGAGAAAAGAAGCAACTTCAAGGGTAAATACAACATGAAAAGGGCTCCCAAAGGTACTGCAGTGAAAAAAAACACACAAAAAACCTGCCCCTTATCCCCAAGTCTTTATGGATTGGAGGTCTCCATCTCATATCCAGGTGAGTTAGAAAGGTGGCATCAAGCAGGTACGGGCAAATTTGGCTGAATTTGAGTCATGGCTTGGAACCCAAGTATTATATCCACTCTCATTTCATGTCTCTTGGGCACATGCTGCCTCTTATCCTTTATAATATAAAGCTTATATTAGCTTTAACCAGTAGTTTGTTATGCAAAATGTTCCACATGACAGCTCAGCTTTGCCCTAATTCTCCCATTTCCTGCAACCTCCTAAAGATCTTTCTTAATGTCCCTGCTCTGTAATCCATTAATTTCTATTTTATGAGTAGAGACTTCCCTTGATATTTCTTTGCTACTAATCTTCTTCTTCTTCTTCTTTCTTAGTCCTTTTTCCCTCACTTGACATCCTCTCTCAGTCGAGCTCTGGTCCATATTTGATCCAAACCTCTTTTTTTAAAAAAATTAAGTCTATTGTGTAATAGTTAATCTTTCCCGCAAAAGAAAATTGTCAGGCTGGTCTTCCTAACAGCAAAACAAAAGTGAAAAATCTTTTCTTCATATACTTCAGCGTGAGACCTTTTGTATCTTTTTGTATCTTTTCCCTTCATTTTCTCCTAATCACTTCCCTTGCCCTCTTTATTCCTCTCCCTGCACTGACAACACGTATCTTATATAATAATGTCAACACTTCCCCTCCCCTACTGTGCTGTGAATGCTTTGAGGCTGGGGATCTTGCCCTTATGTTTCCTTCCACTGAGCCAACTAGTTCCTGGTACATAGTAGTTTCTTCCTAAACATTGATTAATTGCATACTATAAAGCACTTAGCTTATTTTTTAAAATTAATGAATTTATGATCATGAAATAAATTGATAAGGCTGGACTTGATCAAAATTAAACATGTCTGCTCTTCGAAAGACACTGCTAAGAGAATGAAAAAGCAAACCAGAGACAAAGGACTTGTATCCAAATCGTTTAAGAACTTTCAAAAGTCAATAATAAGAAAACAACCCAATAAAAAAGTGGGTGAAAGGTTTGAACAGATATTTCACCCAGGAAGATATACAGATGGAAAATAAGCACATGGAAAGGTGCTCCTCATCAATAGGCACTAGGGAAATGCAAATTAAACCTAATAGAGTGGCTAAGGAGAAAAAGACGGAGCATGCCAATTGTTGGTAAGGATGTGGAGGAACTGGAACTCTCACACACAGCTAGTGGGAAGATAAAATGGGACAATTGCTTTGGAAACAATTTGTTAGTTTCTTTAAAAGTTAAACATACACCTACCATATGGCCCAGCCATTCAATCCTAAGTGTTTACCCAAGAGAAATGACAGCATGTTTCTTTACAAAGATTTGTACATGAATGTGCATAGTGCCTTTATTTGTAATAGCTCCAAATTGGAAATGACCCTGATGTTCATCAACAGGTGAATGGATTTAAAAACAAAACAAAACTGTGCTATATCCTTACAATCCTACTCAGCAAGACAAAGGAATGAATTCTTGATACACATTACAACATGGATGACTCTCAAAATTATTTTACTCAATGAAAGAAGCCAGACAAAAAAAGAAAAAAGAGTCCACTTCATTTAGACAAAATTCTAGGATATGCTAAATAATCTACAGTCACAGAAAGCAGATCAATGGTTTCTTGGGGCTGGGGTAGGGAGGTTGGGGACGGGCTGGAGAGGAAACTGGGGGTGGGGGTGATGGCACTGCCTTGTGAGAGAAAAGCCAAGGAACCCCAAAGATAGCCAGCCAGCCTGAAGATACTGACACAGGGGAAAGCAAGCCTTCCAGCCTCTGAAACTGTGAGCCAATAAATTCCTGTTGTTAAACACATACACACACAAAAAAAAGGTTTTTAGGGAGAGTGAAGTGGAAGGCACCTATAGCCTGGGCTCCTTCTGTGACTAGAAGGCTGGAGGTGACTGGCTGAATGATTCTGGTAAAGAAGGTTGGCTGCACCGTAACATCCTGGAACAGTGTGAACTGCCAAAAAGCAAGGAGTGTTCCTTCTACAGCTTTTTGAGCCCCTTATTGGTGCTGGGATGCAAAGGTGAACTGGACACCTGCCTGACCTTTTGGGTTTTGGGTGTGGCTGGGAGGGTGTCACTCCTTCCCCTGGCCAGCCCTAACAGCATGGGCTGGGTACTGAAATAGCAGTATGAACAAAGGGAGGAAGGAGTGATGGTTTCTGTCTGGGAAGCCAGCGGAGAGAACACCTGCAGTGAGTCTTCAGGGGTGAGTCAAGGTGATGGAGTGCGGGGCAGGGTGCCTTCTAGGCAGAGCAGGTAAGATGAGCCCTTGTGAGAAATGTGGGGGTGACTCGTAAGGGAATGGAGGATGGGAGTAGGAGGTATTCTGGTGGCCTCTAGGTGGGGAGCCCCAGGCCCCTCAGCTGGCAGGTGAAGGAGACTGCCCTTGCGCTAGAGCCCTTCCCACTGAGCCACACTGCCAGTAAATTGTCAGTGCCACTTGGGTGCTGCTTCTCTCTTCACTGTGCTTTTGACCAGGGACCTGCACCAACAAACAGTGACAGTAAACCCAGGAGACTAGAGGAAATCTGTTTGGAAGGGGAGGGTTTGCAAATGAAACTCTGTGGCAAGTGTTCAAAACTGGACATCAGTGGACAGGGGCATTGTGTCCTAGCCATCCTCCCTAAGATCTGGTGATGTGGTGACATGAAATGTCTTCCCGGCCCTAGGTCTGCTACTGACTAGTTTAATGAATTTGAACAAGTCAGGGAACTGGACGGACTCCATTTCCTCCTAGAGAAAGCAGGAATAATACTAGAATAGTGGGGTGCAGAAGAGAGACTAACTGAGATTGCTTTGAAAAGTTGCTGGTGGCAGGCACCCTCCCCCCCACCGTCTCTCACCTCCCATACCATGAAGGCGCCCCCTCTTACTGCAGTGGGTCCATTTCTTTTTCCTGCCAAGCTGGGGTCAATAAATGCTTAAGGAGTGACTTGCAGGGGGCGGGGGCTCTGCAAAAAAAGCCCAGCTTGTCTTCAGATTGTGCTGAGCCAAATGCGGGCCCAGGTGACGTCATGCTGCTGGAGGCGGTTATCAGTGTGTGCTGGGATAGTCAAGGAAGACTTCCCGGAGGAGGCAGGGCTATAACTGGGCCCTGAAGAAGGGCTTGGAAGAGGGACTGAGAATGTTCCTTGAGCATGAATGGAAGGTGGGAGGAATAGGAGAATCCAAGGAAAATAGCAGGAAGCTGGTCCAGATGGGAGCTGGGCAGCAGAGGGCTGGCAGATAAGGGAAGGAACCAACCTTTCTCCCTGCCTCTGCAAGTGTCAATCATTGGTCATTCACTGAATGAATGAATGAATGAATGAGTCAATGAGTGAGCAAATGAATGAGCTGAGTAAAGCCCAACCATGGAGCTCCTTGAAGACTGCAGTAGTTTGAACAGTAGCCCCCCCAAACAATATATCCACTTGGAACTTGTGTGTGTGACCTTATTGGAACAAAGATTTCCGCAGATGTAATTAATTTAAGGATCTTAAGGTGAAATCATCCTGGATTATCTGGGTGGGCTTTTAATGCATTGACAAGCAGCCTTAGAAGAGAAGGGGAGAAGACAAAGGTACAGAGAAGAAGGCCATTTGAAGAAGTGGCGGAGACTGGAGTGATGTGTCTACAAGCTAAGGAATGTCAAGAGTTGCCAGCAGCCTCCAGAAGCTCAGAGAGAGGCATGGGACGGAGCCTCCAGACGGTACCAATCCTGCTGACACTTTGATTGTGGATTTCTGGCTTCAAGAACTGTTAGAGAATACATTTCTGCCATTTAAGGCACTTGGTTTGTGGTCATTTATAACAGCAGCCTTAGGAAACTAATATAAAGACCATGAAATGCAGGTGAGATTGATCCTGCAGAAAGCAGAGAGCTCTCTAAAGTGTCTGAGCTCCAGGCTGATGGAAGAGTATTCTGAAAGTCTACGTGGGATGGGTTGCTCTCGGGATGTGAATGAACCAGGAAAAGCTGGAGACAAGGTTGTAGGACACCTCTTGGAGGCCTGATTATATTTCAAGCACGAGCCCCTTTCGTTATCAATCAGGCCCCAGACTGGGGTTTGCTGTGGTCTTTTCATGCCAAGGCTAAAAGACCCAGGCAGACACAAAGGAGATCTGGAAGGGCATTTTCATTTCCTTTTTCCCTGATCCCTCTATTGCTACGTGACAAGCCCGGCAGCGGGCCCAGCTCTCAGGGACTGGGTAAGGAGGAAGGTCCCATGAGCATCTGGTTAACAGTGAGGGACCACACTGGGCTGAGGCCTGGGCCCAGCGAGCCAGGTGTCACCCATCCCCCACCACCTTATTGTCCATTTGTATTTTCCTCTGGCTTTTTGCATGCCCTGCAAACATGTTCACATTTCCACGAAACCCCCCACCCCATGCCCACCTGTGGCTTGCTCTTTGCAGCAACCTTTCTCAGCTGGGTTCTATGCTGATGCTGCCTTCTCTGAATAGTGTTCCTAGGAGGTAGGTGGCCCAGCTGACAGCAGTGGGGTTCTATGAAAGATGCTGCCCAGTTGGATTCCCGAGAGGCAATTCCCTGATCCAAGCTGATGTGCACTGGGAGGGAGAGGGAGGAAAGATGGACCAGGGTGGGGGTGGTGGAGAGGAACCTCATTGGCCAATTTCCTGCTCTGTCCCTCCAGATGCCGATCCACTTATCCTTTTCCCTTCTGTTATTCTGGAGTACATGGACGGTTAACGACATGCAACAATGGTTCTCAAGTGGAGGCAATTCCCCCCAGCCCCACCCCGAGGACACTTGGCAATATCTGGAGACATTTTTTGCTTGTGACAACTGGGATGTTGCTACTGGCATCTAGTGGGTAGAGGCCAGAGATGCTGCTAAACATCCTGCAATGCATGGGACCGTCCCCCAACAAGAAAGAATCCTCCATTCCAAAATGTCAACAGTGCTGAGGTTAAGAAATCCTGGTACACAGTAAGGCCCCACTAGTCCGAAAGTGCCAAGACACTGTTATAAAGCCCATGTATGTTCCTCCATGTAAGAGATGAGACGCTTCTTCCTTCAGAGCTTCAGTCACGTAATTATTGCGAACAAGCGAAAGATAACAGCCTGAGGATTCGGCAGAAGTGACAGCTAAGAGCAGAAAAAGTAACGGCTATTTGTAAACATGACTGAGAAGGAATAAATTATGGGCTCAGAAGGATAGAATGTCTTCTAGGAGTGATTGATGGGTGCACAGGACTTAATAGCTTTATGAAGTGCTTTCCTAAATCTTATCAAAAATGTTGAAAGTATTTTTTAACCAAAATAGGAATGTCAATGACAAACCCACAGACTATGGCATGTGAAAGTTGAGTTAAATCTAGCTGGATTTCAACTCAGACAAATGAGAATGTTACCGCATATGTTTTGGAGGGTTTGTAGGTTTTTTGCATTCTTAGATGATGGAAATGACTAGATAAAAATAATTTTGTTTACTTGAAAAGCTTTTATTTGTTTATTGCTTTCTTTAGCAAGTGGTGCAGGATCTTCATGGAGATGCCACATAATACACGTAAGTGTAAAGAAGGAAAAAAAGACCCATCATTCCGATATCTAGAGATGAACTCTGTTAACATCTTGGTAAACATAATCCATAATCTTATTATAAATAGGCATTGCATTATACAGACCATATTTTAAAAACATACACATTATGAACATCTGTCCACGTGACTAAGCATTCAAATACATGACATCCATTTTGGTGGCTGGATGGCTGTACTATACTTCATAACTACTTTTTCTTTTTATCGATGCTGTGGTGAACGTCAGGCATAGCTGTTTGATCATGTAAATGTGGGAAACTCCCTGAGGTGTGCGGAAGGTGTTTTGTTGTTGTTGTTTGGCTTTTATTTTGGTCCTTTGGAAAAAACATTCCAAGGATGATTTAAAGTCCCTCCTGCATTCTGTGAGTCCGTCCCCTGTACTCTTGGCTCCCTCAATTGCATGCATCCATAGGGCGAATGGCAGCCGACCCTCAGAAGGAATAGACACACGAGACTGACCATAGCCTGCCTTCCCGGCAGTCCTAAGAACAGGATGGGCCTTCTTGGTTAACAATGAACCTGGAATAACAGCATTGAGGCACAGCCACTACCGTGTGCTTAGACTCACCCACACGCCCAAGGTCTCACTTGAGTTTTTGGGTTCCACATTTACGCCAGTTACATCAAGTGCACCATCCCATTTTCCAGGTGAACGAATAAGCTCAAAAGGCCAAATGTTAGAAGAAAGATCAGATGCCAATGACAGCTTGTCCGGTTCCTTGTCTAATCGTCTATCCGCCACTCCAGGCTCATGGTGCATCTGAGAGAGAGGTTATTTCCACCTGGAACATTCATGAAAGAGAGATCAGAAATCCTGCCCTGTGAGGAACAAGGGGAAAACTGGAAGGGCAAGGCCGTTTGGTTTAAAGAAGAGAAGCCAAAAAGAGCCGTGGTTGGTGTCTTCACTGATGAGCTAGATATGGAGGCGGGATCTGATTTCTGGAAGCACAGAAGGCAGAGCTGAGATGAATGGGTGGAAGCCACCGGGAGGCTGATTTCCACGCACCATAAGCTGTTTGGGGAAGGCAATCGGCTTCCTCTCACCAGAGAAATGTAAGAGAGTCCGGCTGCAGATAAAAAAGTCAGCCTGCATTGGACAAGATGATCTTGAACATCCTTTTCAGCCTTGGATCCTGTGATACCTAGCCAGACCCAGCCTGGGTGCAGAAGCAGCCACCCCACCTCCTAGCCCCATCAGGATAATGGATAATAAAGCAGTCAAATTGCATGAGACCTGTCTCTAAGGCAGACAGGCCTTCTGCAGCCCAGGCAGTCACCCAGGTTCCTGGTTCCACTAGTCCATGGGGACACAGGCCTCCTCCTCCCCCGCTGGCGCTGGCTTCTGTAAACAAGGCTTCACTCAGCTTGCAGGCCAAATGGTCTGTGCCCCACGATTCCGCGGACCTCCAGGCGCCGGGAGTCTGTGTACATTTACAGTGCTGCCGAGCTCCGGCCAAGAGGCCAAGTAATTGATTAGGAGGCCGTAAAAGACAGGGACTGAATTGAGAAAACTTCTCCCTGAAACCAGTTCCAGCTCATCCCAGCCTCACTCCCGTGGGTCCTAAGAGGACCCTTCTCTGTCAATTGGGGAGCAGAGAGGCTGTGAGATGAATGGTGTCCAAGTGAACTGAGAAAGCTGTGCCCTGGTGCTCCTGGATCTTGCTTCTTAGCAACGGGGGGCTCCGGAGAACTCTCTCAGGCACTGGTGCATGCAACTGGAGGGCTTGTTGACAAATGTCCCTCTCCCCTGGGAAAGCTGGCAGATAAGCATGGTTAGCCCAAGAGTGCATCATTTCTTCCAAGTGCCTCAGGACACTTCCAAATGCCAGGAGGGCAGGAGGGCAGGAGGGCAGAGCAAAACCATGCACAGGAATGGCCAGGCTTGGTCTGTGTCTTTATCCTGTGGCTGCCAAAGGAGCTGTCACTTCTCAAGGGGCATCAGCAGTGTCTAGAGTGAAGGCAGTGACAGCCATCTGCTGCTCTGCTTTGATCAGCTCACCTGAGCTAGTGTGTTTCCCCCTGGGCAGGTGGAGCACAAGAGAGAGAGCCAGCGCAGCTCAGCGGAGCTGCGGGGATGGAGGAGGGCTGGGCTGCTTAACCAGGGTGAGAGATGGCTGAAGACAAGTGGGATGTTTAGCCTGAAGAAGCAAAGCCTGGGGAGGATGTGAGAACACTTTTCACACCTCTGAAGAGTTGTCAGGAGGAAAAGGGCCAAAGTGTGGAAGTAAAAAGAGAGGCTCCGGCTCTTGAAGAAGTTTAGCAGTTACGCTTATCTAAAGGAGCTCCCATCCCTGGAGGTGTGTAAGGTGAGGCTTGAAGACAGGATTCCATACTGGATTGGTGATGGTGGTGCCAAGATCACTCCTAAAGTCCATCTAGATACGAGGGTGTGGATTATAAATACCTTTCTAAATGGCTGTACCAGTTAGGTATTGTCACAAAAATGCTGAGTAACAAACAGTCAGAAAATCTCAGCAGCATATAGCAAAGTACTTATTTAGCTCATGAGTCTGCAGGTTGACTGCAGGCTGGGTTGGCTGGGGGTGGCTCTACCTCTAACATGTTTCTCATCCTCCTCCTGAGTCCCATGGGCTAGCCTCGGCTTGCTCATCTCGTTGTGATGGAAACGGGGCAAGGATGTAAGCCAGGCCCAGGCCACCTCATTCCACTGCCCAAGTTTTGGTGGACAGTTTTGGTCAGTTTTGGTGGGCACAAAGTCAGGGTTCAAAGATGAGTAAGTGAGAAGCTCCTTAGCAAAGGCATTCTGTTCCATAAGCAGGTTTACAAGGAAATCGGAACTCTCTAGGCAGAAATTCTTGGTCACGCAAAGCTCTGCTGGGAACAGAGTCATGCCTTTCTCTGACCTTTCTGCTGTACCCCAAAATCTATAATCTACAGCAGGGAGGGGCTCCGGGTTCATTCAGGCCAAATTTCTCATTATACAGTTTGGAAAACCAAGGCCCAGTAATGGGAAGTGGCTGTTCCAAGATCACACAGCTTGAATCCTTCTCCTCCCCTGCCCTGCCAAGGGCTGGTCAGGCCTATTATACTTCTGAGGTGAAGCTGTAGGGGCCAAGAGTGAATGCAAATCTGTAAGTCAGGACACTATACAGGACCAGCAGTATAATGTTTTATAGCTGAAATGCCAAGCCGATGAGCTAGAGCTCAATGCTGTAGGCAATGGAAGCCATTGGGGGCTTCTGTTGGGAATGGGCTGATAAAAGTCTAGACCTCAAAAAGCTCCATCCGGTTTCTGGCCAGCATGGCTGGAGCTAGGAGAAACTGAAAGCAGGGAGGTGTCCCTTCATTGGTTCTGCTTTAGAGGAGAGGTAAATTCCTGCTGCAGGAGCTCAAACCATTAGCCTAACAGGAAACTAGTTTGGGCATCTCTGTTGAAGGCGGAAGGCCAGATACGTAAGATGATGGCAGCACATTGAGTCAAGAATGAAGATGGGGAGAGATGGGGGAAATTGAAACTTCACATGGTAGATCGGATCATTGTTCTCAATTCTTCATAGCCTCCCTGTATTAAAATTGTACAGCCGTAATCTTTGCTGTGAGATTTTTTGTATCTCCGCCTTCTGGTGATGGAGAACATTTCCCTGACCCAATGATGTTGAGGTGACTTCTTTGGGCCAATGGAATGTAGGTGGAAGGGATAATGTGCTAGCTTTGGGCCACTTGTTTTCCTCTGCTTCTGTGATTCCCTATGATTCCACAGGCAGCCGCTGCCCCTGCATCCTGAGACCCAGGTTAAATAAATGTGGAGCTACTCTGGGTCCACCCCTCAGCCTGGAGTCAAGTTCAGCCAACCTATACCCTGAGGGAGGCCTGTCCAGCCAAGTCCAGCCTTGATCTGCAGACCCAAAAGCATAAAAATAAATCCTGGTTATTCTAAGCCCCTGAGTTCCAGGTTGGCTTGTTATACAGCATTATTGTAGCAATAGCTGACCAATATACTCTTTCCTTTGTATTAAAGGAGTCTGGCTGCCTCCACATCAGTTTATTCTCCCATAGTTCTGATGCTTTGGGGGCTAGAATCTGTTCTGCAGTGGGCTGGAGCTGGGGGTGAGGTCTGAGGGGTGAACTGAGAGCAGTGTGAAGAACACTACCAGGAGTCAGGAGACCCAAGTTCTAGACCCAGATCAGCCACTAATTCTTGGAGTGGTGTGTGACAGCGATGCTTATGGGCTGACTGTGGGCTCCTGCGCTAACAGCAAGCCTGGGCCTGTCTGTTCAGCAGATAGGCCTATGGGACTGAAGCGAGTGCTTCTGGGTGCTCCCGGCATGGACAGTTTTCTTGCCAGGCTCAGCGTGCCTGTTACCAAGGAATAAATCCTCTGGAAGCAATTGAATAAGCAGCGAGGATGTGGTTCCCTTGGGCTTCTTGGAAAGCACATGGGAAGCAGGCTTTGTGTATTGCTGACTTCAAGTCCCCCAGGGCTGCCTGTAGAAGCCCTGGCGACACCATTGACTGCTTTGTTTGCCTGACACCTGCAGCCGTGTGGAGCTTGGGTGGGCAATGGGCTCGTGTGAGAGGCTGCAGCTCTGTACTGGGAAAGCCAGCTCTAAATGCAGCTCCCTGCATGGCCTTGGGAAAGTTTCATCGCAGATTCCTCATCTTTATAGAGTCCAATTATAGAGCAGAGGTAAGAACCAGGAGGATGGACTCGAGCTCTAGGGTCCTTTATAGCTCTAAGATCTTCAATTTCTATAGAAAAGGAGATCACCTAGGAGACGTTTTAGGACAGGAGACTGAAAGGTCAGAGTCTGGAGTCTTTGAGTGACAAGTGACAGAAAGCCTAAGCCAAACTGGCTCAGGCTAAGGGGTACAAAGGATGCCTTGGCTTATATAACTAAAAAGGAGAGGCCTGGCAGATCTAGGGATCTAGCACCACCGTCTAGTATCAATATACCCAACACGCCCTTCCATGTATTGACTGTTTTTTCCACTGTGATGGCTGCACTTTCAGGCAGGATTTCTCTGAATGGCGACTGTCTGCAGCGCCAGTACCCCCAAGTCCTGAAAAAAACAGACCAGCAGAGAAAGAGCCTCTTTCTTTCTCCCTATTTCTAGCAAGAGTCCCAGAATTGTATTTGATTGGACCAGCTCCAGTGTCCACACTGAAGCCATCTCTGAGATCGTAGGTTAAGCCCCGTCCCTGAGCCAGGGTTGACCCCACTTCCACACATATGGACAGAGAATGGGAAAAAGGAGACAAAAAGGAAGAGGAAGTGGTGCTGGGAAAACAATGCATATCCAAGACATGGGACAAGGTCTCTGTGTTTATTAGCTGGTACCTAACCCAGTCCAGAGACATTCCTGAGGCTAGGAAAACAAACAAACAAAACACCGGGTCACTCATTAGCTAGTGCAAAAACACCAGCCAGCACGCATGTGGGTGTTTCCCAAGTGCACAGCACATCACTAGATAACTCAATTAAAAAAAAAAGTGGCATGCTACGAGACCCTGTCCTTATGTGCATGCAGTGTAGCTGGGGAGGCAGGAATGAGCACATAACAGTGAACGAGATAGCCTAATGGAGGTCTAAATTACTTGATTAACACTAGTGTTCTGGGAAATGAGAGAGTGAAGAGGACCAGGCAGTGAGGACAAGAGCCTCAATGGAGAGATGTACTAGGAGTAAGGAGGTGTGGCATGGTGTCAGGGTGACCCAGGGGCCACTATGGGTGCAGAATGTAGTAGCCTAATTGAAGGGAGGAAAAACAGAGCGGCTGGAGTAAGGCCAGACTGCAAAAGACCAAGATTTACTCTGGCAAGTAGTAGGGAGCCACCGAAGGCTTTGGGGCAAGGGTAGGGCAAGACACGCAGCTTGCTTCTACTGCCAGCTCCTCAGGGCTGCCTGGCACAGCCCCATCCACATTCCCCAAGGATTCAAGGGTGCCCCAAAATGCTCACATTAAAGTGGCACATAAAAAGGAAAAATTCAACACTAGAGATTGTAGGATCCCAATTCAGTGAAGAAAAAAACAAACAGGCATTATGCTGCCAGCACCCTGCACTGAGTACTTGTATTTACTGAGCCCTCCCCCTGAAGGTTCTGCACAGCAATCTCGGTTAATTAGTCCTCACCCTGAGAGGTGGGTATTATCTTCCCCTTTTCACAGCTCGACAAGTAAGTTTTACCCAGTGTGAGTAAGTGGCAGGGACAGGGTGAGACGCCAGGCGTGTCTAAATCCACATTAACCCCTGTGTCAAAAGTTAACCATGGTCATTACTCCACCGTCGGATTACCAGGGATTTTCGTTTTCTTTTGTATACTTTTCCATAGTTTGCAAATTGTCTACTGCGACTATATGTTACTTTCGTCAATAGAAAACAAATATATACTTTTAAAAAATCATCTAGTCCCCATGCTGGGGGACCTTAGCTTTCCAGAGAAATTACTACCCAGACTACTATTTAATTTCCCCCAGTGCTTGAACAGTACCAAAGTCTGCTCACAAACTAGCGGAAAAAGGTTTTACTCTCAGACTTGCAGTCGCTAAAATTGTCATAGCACCCATTTACATTTTTGCCATTTCCTTTCATTTTGATATTAATTTTAATTACATAAATAATATCAGAATACCTGCTCCTTACAGAGCATTAAAAGATTATAGATAAGGCTAAAATACCATTTGACCACTGCCTGGCCCATCCAATGCTTCCCATGAGATAACTATAGTTATTGATTGGAGTGTGTTCTTCTGGACCCTTCTTTATGCATTCATATACATCTGTACCCATAAATAAATGGTTTTATTGTGAGTGTAACATCATTAAATTGCATTTTATGTACTGTTCTGCAATGTGTCTTTTTTTTTTTTCCTTCTTTCCACAGCCATGCCTCTCCTCTGGAGTTGTGAAGTACCCAGGGAATCTCATTCAAACAATGCTCGTGGAGTGGTCCCCAGGAAGGAGGAGGCCTTCCACTCTCTCCTTGTCTCTCTGCCATGCCTGAGCTTTTGCCCTGCCTCTGAAGCATGGAATGGTGTCCGCAAAGGACTAGCACGTGGCATGCAGCAGGTAGATGGCTGTGATTATTACTGGTCACCAGCAGTGGGGCGACATCTCTGGTTACTTGCAAAGGGGAGCCATGACACCTTCATGAAAAACACAGTGCCTTTCTTGTTCCTTGACAACTAGGGCCTCAGTTTTGAGGAACTGGCCTTGGTTGTAGGAACAGAGCTTGGAATATTGCTTCACCCAGGAAGTTAGGAGATGTGGGTTTTGGCCCCATTTCTGTCACTTCCTGGTGGAAGTGGCTTCAACCTTGGGCTCTCAATATTCTGCAGGTGTTAAGGGGAGGGATTGGAGAACACGAGTTAAAGTCTTTCTGGATCATTCTTTTTAGTGTTCTTGGACTCAATCAAATAAATATCTTTTGAGCTCCTATTATAAGTAAGGTAATGAGACGTTTACAAAGAAAAATTAATAGTCGATCCCTAAGCTCAATAAATTTATAATGTGGTAAGATGGAATATTTACGAAGGTAACATCCTTAATTATAGTGGGTCTTCCCTTTGGTCTACTGAGCCCCTGGATGAATTTCTTTCTGCACGTTTAGGAGTCAGGGCAGGGTAGGGTTGCATCGTTCTGCATAATGGAGAAAGAAGAATTTGGTGCCAAGGGAGAAGGGAGGATGGGGGTGGTAGAAGAAATGAGAGGATGGAGAAGAGGTGGGAGCCACACAGAGGGGATGAGACAGCCCGCTAGGTGCCCGGGTTTGGAGCTCCCAAGGGACGCTTAAGCATGGGGCAGCCAACATCCAGTGTGAGGTTGTCTGCACACCCCACACCCACAGGCTTTAGCAACATCGGCTATGGATGCATGGGCCTGGTGAGAGGGGCCATTTATTTAGAAGTCAAGGAAAGGTCAGTGTTTTGTATCTGGATGGGCACAGCTCTCAGATGGGGCAGGAGGCAGGTGGCCAGAACTACTTCAGCAGAAGCAGGTGACTATGCCAAGGGAGCCCCGAGAGCCTCAGCTCTGGTCTCTGGTTGCCCCAACGAGGCTGGGTGGTTTGCCCCTGGAAGCTGCTGGACATGCAACTCAGGGCTTTCAGTTTGGGCTCCTTTTCTTTCTCCAGGGATTTTTCTCTAGGTTTTTCTTTTCCTTTTTCAGCAACCTCACTGACAATCAGCTCTTTTTCAGACCCACTGCTTGGCCCCGTGACAGGGAAATGAATCAGACACAAGCCTATCAGCCCCGAAAGAGCTCATAGTGGGAGAGTCCAGAAATGAAATGGCTCCATAAAGTAAGATAAAAACGATGACAAGAGTAAGTGGGTGTTGTGGGAGTTGGGTGGGTGGGAGCAGGAAAGGGTTTTGGAAAAGTTGTCTCCCAGGGAGATGGGCATCACTGGCCAGAGGCTGGACTGGAGTAAGCAGCTTAAACACACCCCATGTTCACAGCACTTGGCTTTTTTAAAGGGCTTCCCCATCTAGCTTCTCAAATGATTTTCCCGACAACTGGTTTCTAATCTTATTCTCCAACACTCCAGCTGTAGAAGCATTTAGGCAAAGTGACCTGATATAAGCAACTATTCTGGAAACTCAGCTGGAGGCCCTCTGAGGGGCATGCACATGCATTTGAATGATGTATATTACATTAAGTGAGGATTGGGGCCCGGGTGAGCATCTCACGAAAGCACTTTTGCTCCTGGAAGGCCCATAGCTCAATAACGGCATCTGCCACACAAACAAACAAAATCACCCTAAGTGATCCCCCCACGCACTCACTCTCAACACAATCTCACAATCAATAGCCGTGTCCAGCCCCTGACTGGGTGGGGATGGGATTAGCAGGGGAAAAAGGCTGCTCTGTAGCGAGGGGAGGGCGTTGCTTTTGAGAAGCTGCTGTCCTCTCTCCTCTAGCTGTCTCAGTGGTGTGGCTTGGCTCTGGGGCAGGTGGGGAGTGAGATGAGGGGAGGGCGCAGGCCAGGCCCAAGACAGCAAGCCAGGAGACCCTGGGGACCTGTGCCACCTGCCAAGACCCCAGGAGTGGGGCTGTCCGTGGTCTCTTGTTAACTTTCAGAGACCATAAGGACTTGAAGCAAAGGAAGCCAACGTTCTTTGGGTACGTGTTAGACCAGTTCAATGTGCTACTCCTTGAGCTGTGCTTGGATGTTATTATGCCTCATTTACCTAAGAGGCAACTGAGGCTTGTTCTCAATGCCTCTGAGCTGTAAGGAATCAGAGTTGGGACCTGAACCTGGGTGTGCTGGAACCCTCCACGAGGGCTCCTCTCCACTTGGCCACGTGTCCTGACTGATGTGAACAGGCCTGGAGAGGGACTAGGGTGAAGCAAGGGAGGCCCTAGGGTGCAAATGTTAAGGAGGAACTGTTCTTGGGGTGCTGCAAGTGCAGGGTCAGTGCACAAGAATGTCCTTAAATTCTGGGAAGCAGTTCTAGGCCTTCCTCCCCTGCTTCACTGGCGCTGATTCTCCTTTTATCCCTCTAACGTTCCCGGACGTTTTTCTCCCAGAAACACGTAAGTGACTCAAGGTGCTTGGACTGTGGGTTTTTTAAATTTTTTTTTCTGGTTCAAGTCCCCACTCACCAGGGTGGTGAGGAGTCCAAAGCCTGTCCCCTTGGAGGCCCTCCTCAGGCCTCTGGCTCATGAAAGACCCCCTTGCACTGTGTTCATTAACTTATGGTTGTCTCTGCTGTGGACCTTCCCCCGTACCTTTGTAGTCCTTTCAGAAATCACCAAATCTGCCAGCAGTCCCCTCGCTTCCACCCCACCTCCCTTCCAAGGGCTGCAATGTGGACCCTCTACAAGGTGTCAGGCTGCTGTCTCCCCTCTGGGGTCCTGGATCTCGGGGGAACCCTGTTGCTGGCTGCTCTTCCCTGTCCCGGGTTCTCCAAGGCCAAGGCTCGTTCTACAATTGCCTCGAGCCCAAGGCTCGTTCTGTAAGTTCCCCGAGCCCAAGGCTCATTCTACAACTGCTTCAACCTCAAAGGCTCTCCTTCCATTTTTTTTCCTCCCTCAGACCATCCAGGCCAACTAGTCTGTTCCCTTCAAACTCAAAAGTCTCCTCCAAGGACTGGAAAATTCCACTATCTTGTTCTGAAACATTAAAAACAAAACAAAACAAAACACCTTTGGGGACAAAGTTTCCTAGCTTTAAGAACCATGGTGCCTTTTCTCCTTGGGAGGGTAGAGAAAGGAATAGATGCCCCAGCCTTCCCTGGCAAGTCTGTAACCACCACCAGAAAGAAAAAAAAAAGACACCAACTACATTCCCAGTGCATTGCTCTGCAACCTAATTCCAGTCCACCCTCCTCATATTAGAGTATGTCAAAGCCAAGCCAGATTGTAAAATTTGAACTTTGGAATGTGTTCAGCTAAGGCGCCTTTCCTGAGTCCATGAAGCCTGGGAGAACCCAGGTCTTTCCTTATCAGGCCAGGGATTCAAAGCTCAAGGTGTCACATAAGGATCCTTTCAGCAGAATTTCTAGACCTGTAAATAAAAAAAAAATTTTTTTTATGATAACAGACTTCTTGGCTTGAACTTGAAAGAGTAGAGGTGATTGTTGAGAAGAAGTGGAGAGAGAAAGCTGAACATGTTTGGCACCAACTGATAAAAACTAGCTACACATAGCCTGGTTAACTCACACAAAGAGGAGATGGATTTCTCCTTTCGTGGGCACACAGGAAATTTCCAGCTCTGCTGCTACTCCTGGGTCCAGTGATTGGACAGTGGTTATCCCAGGCCAGAAGAAGTTGCCCTGCAATTCCTAGCAGAGGGGCAGGCTGGCAAGATGAGCCCCTACGCCCTCCCTTCCCAGTTGGCTTATGCAGGCTCCCTTGGGGTGGGTGAGGGTGGGGCTGTGCCCTGGCCCTCCCTCCCCATACCCATCCTTCCTGGAGTGCTGGAAGGAGACAGTGAAGTAAGCACGTGTGTTTAACTTTAACTCTTGGGTGCGGCTGGTTCTCCTTTGGCTCAGCCTGAAGAGAAGGAACTGGAGAGAAGCGTGTAACTGGGTTTACAACTTGAATAACAACAGTTGGCCAACAGTCCAAGGCTGCAGATGCTGAAAGAGAGCAAAAGGAAGAGCCAGCGCCAGGCCCAGTGAGCAGAGCCAGGGGATGGGCAGACCTCAGAGGCACTTGGAACAGGGAGACAGAGGCTGAGGAAGAGGAGGGAGGGAGAAAGGCCTGGCTGCTGTGGCTGCTGTGGGGTGTGTGGAGGTATACACCCAGACCTTCCTCCCGGTGTTCCACCATCTAACGGGGAGAACGTTCTTTGGGCAAAGGGTGAGGCCAGGGCACCATGCTGTGGTGGGCAGAAGACAGGAGGGGGTCAGAGACTCTATGGCTAGTTCATCATGGGACCTTGGGCACATCTCCCCCTCCCTCAGCCAGTTTCCCATTTATAATATGCCCTTCATGATGTTTAGGGGTCCTTCTGGTTCACTCAGGCTGTAGTCCTGGAGAGGGGTGGCAGCCAGACAGAGGAGGCGAGTTGTGGGGGAGAAGTGGGAGCCATCACACCCCCACCCAGAACCTTCTGTACTGTCCTTGCCACTCCCCCCACTTGAGTTTGCCAGCGTTCTGAGAGGGCCCCCACATGGGTGCCCCAACAGAGTCCTGAGCGCCCGGAGCTGTGAATGTTGGATGGTCAGATGGCAGAGTGAAGAGCACACTGACAGACAGCCAGGCTTGCCCAGATGAGCTGCTCAAGCAGATAGCCATTCCCAGCCCCCAGCTCCCTCCTGGGCATCTGGCAGTGGGAGTTGCCTCCTGTGCCTGTTCTTGGCTAACTGGGGGACAGCATCCCCCTTCTGCTGTCTCCTGAGCAGTAGCATCACCCAGCCTGCAGGTCCATGAGGACTAGAGCTGGGGTCCCACATCCCGAGGCCAGGCCTGCATGAGGTGCTAGCCCTTGACGGGAGGATGCGGGCCTGATGAAGGCCAAGGACAAGGGCACAGCGCGGAAGAGCCCACATCTGCCTCTTTCGAGCAAGAAGCTCAGCCTTCTAAACAGGGCCTCCTTCTCAGCCACATTCCAGGTGATGGTGAACTCAAGGCATGTGAGCACATCCATGGGGGCATTTGGGACCTAGCCTAGCTGACTCAGAGCTGCTCTCACATTGGCCCAAAAGTCATCCCTTTCCCCAAATATTCACATCCTACTCACCCTTTAATTCCATCATGTTGCACCTCCTCCAGGAGTCTTCCCTGTCTACACTAGCTCCCAGGGATGCCTCTCAAATTTATTATACTCCTTTTGTGACGATCTTATATTTAATTTTTCTCCCATCCTCTCATACTTGCTATTATTTTCCTCTGTACCTAACACAGGGATACAGCCACAACCTCACCCCATTCGTGGTCTATTTTAGAAGGGGTTGGGCTGGAGATCACCAACAATTACAAGGAAGCTTCCCTGGTAGCAAATGGATTCATGATTGACCGATTATAGTCCAATGTCTTCATTTTACAGATGGGGAAACTGAGGCTCAAAGAGAGGATGTGCTCACTCTACCTGAGGTCACATAGGGAGTCAGTGATGGGGCTGGACATGGAGCCAACAGCCCTGCCAATGTGAGCGTTTTCTGGAACCATCCTGACAGATGGTCCCACTCTCGTGGATGCTTTGAGTTGCTGGCAGCTCAGCCCTGCAGAAGGTAGCTTCTGCCAGGGCTATCAGAACACTGTTCTAGAGTTTGCTTCATTGCAACTCCCTCCCACTGATCAACACTCACCACTCAACCGTTTGTTTGGCCTGTCATTCACTCACTCATTCATTCACTCATTCAAATATTTATTGAGCACCTGCCTTGTGCCAGGTACTGGCCCAGGTTTTGGGGAGCAAAAAGTGAATTAAACAGGAATTTCTTGCCTCTCAGAGCCATGGCAGCTGCATAAAGCATAAAGACTTGGTGTGAAACTCTGAGCTCCAGGAAGGCAAGACTCACAGCTTTGTTCTCCCCTTGCACCTTCAGAGCCAACCACAGGGCTCAGTGCCTCAAAGGTGCCAATAAGTATTTATGGAATAAAAAGAAACAATGGCTGACTATGATGAACCAAGAAAAGGTCCTTTCAGCGTACGGTGGTAGCAGAGAGAGGGCAGTTGGTTCCGCCAGGGTTAAGAGAAGGGGAAGGAGCAGTCAAGGCAGGTTTCACGGAGGAGGTGGCCTTTGAATTAGACTGGAGACAGAATAGAGTTTCAGCAGAGGGTGGAGAGGGTACAGTAGGAGCAGAGACAACACACATCTGGGACACCAATGACACCTTCTGCTAGGTGACATCCTAGGGCAGGAATTGGAAATATAAAGAGATGAGGCAAGTAGGGGCAGCTGGGTCAGATTATGAAAAGCATTGAACCCTAAGCTAAGGTGCCTGGGCTTCACCCCAGAGGTGACGGGGTAGGGGAAGGGGCAGCAGCGGTGGGTGCCAGGTGAGTGACAGGATCTGGACCCGCGCAATGCTTTAGAAAGCGCGCTGCTGCTCAGTGCACGGAATGCATCCGCCAGGTGCACCCGAGGACCCATTGGGGAGGCCGGTGCAATTGGCCAGGTGGGAGATGATTACAGGGCAGCCAAAAGACCAATCGTTTCCCGGATGAATGGTAATTGGGCATTCCGAATGCAATGCCGGCGTCCTCAGTATCTGCAGCCATCATTCCCTCCCTGTGCTGCTGGCTCGCCCCGCGTGAGCATCTTAAGCCGCTTACAGCTAATCCTCCGAGCTCTCGGGCCTCCTCGCCACACCGCGGTGGTCAGCTCCTAGGTGGGCAGAGCTGCGATTATGCGTGAGGACCCTGACAGCTTCTTTCTCGTCCCTTCTGTGGGCCTGCACAGCCCCGAAGCCGCTCCGGGCTCCGCAGCTCCCTCAACCTGTCTTTTGCAAGCAAGAGCATGGGACTAGCTGCCTTCTCACCAAGATGGCCTCCCTGGCACCCAGGCCCGAATTGATTAATCATCACTTTATTCCAGCTATCAGCTCTGCTGCAATTGGCATATTTATTTCTAATCAGTTCTTAAAAATGGCATCATTCAAAGGTGCTTAACCACATTACTTAATTCTCAGCCCGTATTGCTATTGATTTCAAATATTCTCCTCAAGATATGGCTCATCATTCAATGCAGAAGGTCTGTTTATATAATAATCTTATCTGGTTACTAAAATCTGTGAAATCTCTTCAATTGCCTTTAATGCAAGATCAGAGGCTGGTTGCTAAATGAGTCAATTTTACTTTAATTTGGTTTATTTACAGTACATGTTTTAATGCTCTGCATTCCCTTCTTTCGCGGCAACGCTGAAAATAAAGGCAAATACAGGCAGAGAGAGGCCTGTGCTTTTCTCAGTCAGCGGGAGTCAAGGCAGCCTGGCTGAGCACCCTGAAATAGAGCTTCCCGCCTCTCCTGGCCAGCGGACAGGCTTGCAGTGGTTCTCAAAGGCTGCCAATAGCTGCGCGGTGCAGTCAAGAGCAGCAGTGGGGAGTCAGGCAAGTTGATTCAAATCCATGCTCTGCCTTTCACTAAAAGTGAACAGGGTGCTTGATGTCCCAGAGCCTCAGTTTCCTCATCTTTGAAATGGGGGTAGGACAATGTACTTTCAGGCTCCTGGGGAGGACCACAGGAGATGATAAGGCTAAAGTGCACTGATGGGTATTCTAGACGCGTGGTTTCCCAGCGCCATCAGCTTTCATTGCAAAGCCGCAGGAATCTCCTTTCACGTCTCTTATCTGACACTGCCTGATGCCGCCTGTGAGCTGATTTCCTAGACCCTGAGCTCTGGGTGCCAAAGAACAGAGACTGACTCTTTCTAGTCTTAGTATGTTGGGGGTATCCTAAGGCTACAGCAAGTTCTCTTGGAAGGTCAAGGACAGGACCTGAGTCACTTGGTCTCGTGGCTCATGGACTGGAGAGGCTTTAAGGCACCTACTCTTGGTCAGGAAGCTTGTGGTCTCCTTCTGGCATTTGTTCTTTGCCAAGTGTTCACACCAGTCTCCCATACCTATGGACTCTTCTTATGTTTGCTTGCTCCTGGCCCAGCAGCCACCCCAGCCCCTCTCCATCGCAGCCTTCAGTGCCCACTGCTATTTCTATTTCACAACCTGTGCTGGGTCTCTGATGAAGTGTCACTGGAAAAAATGTGATGGAGCTGGCTCCTGCTGGAAAGCCAGGCCCTCGTGTCACTGGTTGCCAGCGGCTCTGGCCAGTTACCTATGGCCAGAGAGCAGAGGCCAGGTTCAGGTAGAGAAGCCGGCTGTGCCTCCTCCACAGAGCCTGGAACACGTCAAAACCCTGGGGTGTGCAATGTGAAGGAGTCACGCACTAGATTTAAGTTACCTGGCGTCTTGCTGGAGCGACCCATAAGCAAATGGAGAGAACACAGCATGACAAGTGGATGTTGTTGGGCTGGGAGAGGAGAGGGTGGAATGCTAAGCAATTCCGACACTCTTATATTTTCTCTGCCCTCTGAGGATGTGAGAGGAATGGGAACCTCTGCGTCTCTCCTTCACCAAGGCAGAGCCAAGGAGCCCCCTGCCTGTGGCAGGCGAGTCCCATCTTGCCCCATGATGCTGTAGCTCTCTCTTGGTCAGGTGTGAAAGCTGCCATTTCATGCTCATCTTCCCCAATTAACAACAGCTGGTCCCCTATAAAACCAACTGGTGAGATGGTTTGTTATTGGAAGACAATGCAACATCATTAGTCATTAACGGCTCCCAGGCTCGTTTGCTTGGGCTGAGTTCGCAGGGTTAATGTGGCGAGATGTTGGGCCTCGCCCCGCACAGCTACGTGGCTCTTCGTTTATTTTTAGGCGCCTTCTTCCAGCTTCGTTTTCTGAATCTTGAACTGGAGGTGGAGTGCAGGTGGAGGAGGGTCTTGATTTTCTAGAGGAGAGATTGTTTAGGAGGCCGTAGATCCACCACTTGGGAGAAAGAGATCGCCCCAGTATTTTCACTGAAAGGCAACAATTATGAATTCAGAAATGCTTTCTAAAAAAATTCTTTCTTGTGTCTGGGTTAACAGTTCTTATAAATTAGTCGGTTTCCATCAGCAACTAGATAAGCACTACCTTTTTTCTCTCTTTTGTCTCCCCCGAGAGCTCCTCCTCTAGCTCCACACTGAGACTCGGAGTGCTCCTGGTTTGAAAGTTAAGAGTGAATCGCCAGTGTGTTCAAACAAGAACCCTTTCACTGGCAATTTAAGAGCTTGGCGGGGTGAGAGAAAGTCACACCAAGCAGATTTGGCATGGAGAATTACGTCGCTGTGTCTAGGCCACACCAGCCACCTAATGTGCAGATTTCGTCATGTGCTTATGTATTTCCTTGTGACTTAAAACCAGTCTTATTCTGTATATTCCTCTTGACCTTACTAGTAGTGCCCAATATGATTGCATAAGGAAATTTGCCCATAAGTAAACAAATCACAAAAGCTTCATGATATTTATTCATCCATTTGGCAAACATTAACTGAGCATCTACTGTAGATATGCCAGGTGCTACTGACAAAACATCTGCCACTACCAACAATGCAGTTAGACTAGGTGCAGCTCATGAATTTTGTTTAAAGGAATATTTTCTATTCATTCTTCATTTTTCTTTCCTTCCCTTCCTCCCTCCCTCCCTTCTCTTCCCTTCCCTTCCATTTCTTTCCCTCTCCTTTCTCCCTTTTCCCCTCTCTTCCATCTGTCTACAAAAATTTCTAAGTATTTATGCTTGATAAAAACATCAGTAAGCTCTGGCTTCTGTGCTAAAAGAATGAGGAATTTAGCACCCACATCGAATAGCCAAATATTATCTCCCACCAAGAGGAAGCCCAAAGTCCAAGCAAGGAGCTCCTGGGGCTGTCTGGCATGAGGTTTGGGCAAGACCCTGGGAATGATCTAGAAGTAGCCAGACAAAGGCCCTGGCCTGAGTTAATGCTTCATAGACTTTCTATATTTACTCATCCCTTGATGCTTAGACAAATGGATCCCATCTCAACTTTGCTAAGGGAAATCAACAATAAGTGGATGATGAATCCATCCCTGGCTGAGCTTTATCAGGAGAGAAGCATCCCTGGGGCCAGCCTGGTGGTGGTGACACACTTCCAACCCAACCCACCCTAACGAGAAGGTGACACTTGGGGGACCCCACCAGGACCACTTGATCCAGGCCTTGTAAAATGCTTGGAATGAAGTCTCAGTCCATCTGGGTTTTACATTGGTGGTGGAGGACAACCCTGCTCTTATACTCTGGGTAGAAGTAGATTAAAAGGATGCATTGTCTGTCCCACTCACAGGCACTTAATCAAATAGTGCTGTGAGCCCTCACTTTTGTTTCCTTCAGGTGTTGTTCTTTAATTATTTCTGGGAATAAGTTTTAATCTCAAATTACATACTCCCAGAGGAAATAAATAGTGTCATGGCTGCATTAATTTTACTGTTGTGAGACCAAAATCAGGGTATAAATTCTGCCCTTTCTGAGAATGAGAGGCAATCTAGAAATTGCAATAGTTTGAAACACCAAACATATCTGTGTTTTGAGAAGTCGAGTGCCTTAATGGAGACTTGGGACCCCTTCCCAGCTTTTCCACTCACATACGCATTGTGTGACCATGGGCAGGTTATCTGACCTCTCTGGGCTTCAATTTCCTGCTTGAAGGTAGACTGTTCTGGAGAACAGGCAATGGATGCTTGCCAAAGCCATAATTCACTGCCCTTCCCCACCCCCAGCATTTCACACATGAGCCCAAGCCCAGCATACAGCTGGGCACCCAGGAGTCCCTCAGCAAGTAAAGTATGTGTTGAATGAATGAAAAACAGCATTTTACAAGGTGGAGACATGCTCCAAATGGGCCACCCCCCATGCTCTTGGCAGTAGGACTTTAGGAAAATCTCGCTGGATGTGGCTTTGTCTGGATGCTGATTTCCTGCACACCAGCTGACCTGTATTTACAGTATCCACATTTGTTTTGGAAAAAGTCCAAATGTCCACTTAACTGGGCTGGAAGCCAGCATAATCTTCCTATATTGTTTGTAACCACGAGATTGATGGCGGGCCCTGCTCTGAACCTCCTGGTTACATCATTCACCTGGGGGTGTCTCTTCAGCGAAGATAACCATAATGGATTGGTCTTTGCTGGGCCTGTCGTTTCCAGAGTCTTGGCTTCTGTGGGGAGGAGTGTGGGGGAAGGGCCTGCATTGATTGCTCTGGAGACAGACCATGGCACGTTGCAAGATAAGTTCCAAACCTGCTCTGTCGTGCACCGGCTGTGAGGTCTCGGGCAAGTCACCTAATCTCTCTGAACCTCAGCTCCCTCCCACATAAGGGTCGCAGTACCTACTTCACATAGTTATTTGGGAGGACTAAACAAGAGACGTGTGTCCTATGTGCTTACATTCTACCTATGGACACACACACTGACTCACATGTTTCTGTTACCATTGGGAAGATGGATGGGGAGTTCATTTGGTTTTAAAATCAGACGTGGCTTGTGATGTTATTTCAACTGGAGAAATCAAGTTCCTCGGGGGTTTCAATTGCCAAGGAGATTTCGACACTCCCTGAATTATTTTTATTTGCGCTGATGATGAGGACGATCATGATGATGAGGATTAATGGTGATGATCATAATCGGAGCAATTTTATAGTTTTTGAACCATCAGATGCAATCGCATTTCTTCCTTACAATGGAAATAGCCCTATTTCGACAGATGAAGAAATCAAGTCTCGGAGAGGGCTCAGTCCAAGGCATGAGCCCTGAGGCCACTCAGCTGTGTTTGGCACAGCCAGAACAGTAACCTGAGTTTGAGGTGGGCAGGCTAATCACTGTGCATTCTGGAAGTGGGAGGGAGTTCTACAGTAAGGACTGGGTTATCCTGGGTTTCCAGCTGAGACCTAACTGCTCAGGCAACTCGCAGTAAGGTTGAGGAGCTCTAACTCGAGGCAGCTGACCTTGGCAAGCCTGGTCCTCCCCCAGACACAAGCCAAGGAGGATCGAAGAATGGCATGGATAACGATGGGGCAACAAGGCAAGGGTAGCTGTGGTTTCTCCAAGGGAGTCACCGATTCATTACAGAAGACTGTTCCTGGTTGAACTGGGGACCCCAGGAAAGAGCAGTGGCCTGGATGTCAACTGACCTGGGTACCGATTCAGCTCCATCCATATGACCTCAGGTAAATCTGCTGACCTCTCTGAGCCTCTGGCTTCTCTCTGTGAAGGGCCAGTCCCACTGCCAGCACCATGGACCTCCCAGACCTATTGGCCTTAAAGACTGGGAGTGGATGTGAAAGGCCAGTGTGAGCTACGAAGGCAGCACGTGTGTGGAGGATGTGTGCCATCTCACCAGAGGAAGGAAGAGCCCCAAGGAGGGGACATTTTTGAAGGTACAGAGATTCGTGTCAACCAGCATTTACAGATCGTGTTCTGTACCAGGCTCTCTGCCAGATGTGCTTACGAATGACATTCTCCTTACTCTGCACACAGCCTCTGTGGGGTGGGCCCTGCTACCCCTGCTTTACAGATAACCCTGGGGTGGTGGGAGTTAAGGAATGTGATTAGGGTACTCAGTGATGCAGTCAGGATGCTAACACAGGGCTGCCTCCTTCCCAGTCCCTGAACCAGGCTTCCTTCCTTGAGGCAGTAGCTCAGGCCACTAACAGATGCCAGGTGCTGCATGCAAAGACGACAAAGACGTAACACATGCATTGGAAGAACTCGCAATCTAATGGGAGAGACAGTCCTATGAGTAGGTATTTCCAATAAACTTCGATGAGTGCTGAGCTAAGGGGCATTTTAGGGACACAGAGCAAGGGGTGTTTAGCACAATTTAGAGGTTCCCGGAGGCATTTCTGGAAAACACGTATATGATCTGGGGGGTGAAGGTGAGGAAGGAAAAGAAGGCATTCTGGGCAGAGGGAACTGCAGGAGCAGCCACCCCAAAGCACGGAACAGCAGGCCGTGCTTGGAGAACCAGAAGAGGTGGGGCCTACTCAGGGTGCGGGGCTCGAGGTGGGACAGAAGGTAGAGCTGGAAAAATGGGCAGAGGCGCAGGTATGCACCCGGGGGCTCAGGTTTCGTATTCTGTGGGTAATAGGGAGCCATGGAGAGGCTTTAAGCCAGGAAATGCCATGCTTAGGTTTGTATGCCCATATACACACACACACATACACATACAGATCAAGAGAAAGAATGATCCTCTGGCCACAGCACTGAGAATGGACCTGGTACCGATGGGGAGGCAGGTAGGAATGGAGTCAGGGACACTTGTTCAAATAGTCTTGGCCAGACCTGAGAGGGCCCTGAACTCGGCCCACTGTCAAGCTGTATCCCTAGTTCTTAGTGAGGTAATGAGAGCTGGTCCAGAGGTGGCTTCCTGAGTCCGTCTCCCCCCAGCTCCAGCAGTTTCTATCTGCTGTCAAATAGAGGTGATGCCAGCACTTCCTAGTGGAGGTGAGGACTGAGGGACTAGTCAGCAAGGTAAAGGGCTGAGCTCGGTAGCTGCCTGCAGCCTGCTTGTGCGCATGCGAGCTCCCCCCCATCACCGAAAGGCCCCACTGCCTTGCTCGGCGCCCCCTTCCCCACCCCGGCCTCAAAGGAGGGGGTGGGTAGTTTGGTATGAAATGGCCTGGATGAAATGCGTGCTGCTGGCAATTGCCTTCATTGCCTGCCGTAAAAATACATCTATATTTAAATATGCTGGGATAATTCTTAAGTTTTTATTAGTACTTAAATATTTTGGCATGTTTATTTCTCCTGGAACAATTACGGAGGTTCCATTGTTTTACTTGCAAAAAAAGAGACTAAATCTCCTTTGACAATAAACTCCCTGACAGGTTGGATATGGCGCTATCCCCGATGCAGGTCCCACGGCTCTCTAGTCAGCTCCCGGGGAGCAGACGCAGAACAACGGGGTGGGGGCGCTCCTCAGAGAGGCCCCTTGCACGGGCACTGGGCGTCGCCCGCGTGCCACCCCAGACCCGCCCTCCGCCCTGTCCGTGTGGACCGCGTGTTCCCTGGCTTACAGTGCAGTCAGCCAATGGGCAGTGCAGGCAGGAGATCATGGGGAGGGAGGGCAGGGAAGTTGGAGAATCTCTTTGGGCCCTGGGGGTGGGGAGGAGGGCGGCGCTCCCCTCCACAGAAGGGCACGGCTCCTATGAGGCCCCCGGCCCCCCCCCGCCTCGCCTTCTCTGTCTTCCTGTGCTCCTACCTGCTACCTCCTCTTGTGCCTTCAGGCTCCTACCAGCTTCTGGATTCTGCCATGTGGTGCATGGTTTCCTTGCCCCACTCTTGTGACTGGTCCCTTCCCTAACCCTCCTTAATTACCCCATCTGGGACCCTGACTTACACAGAGCCTTCAGCAAGGCCTTGCTGCAGGGGCCTTTGCCCCCGAGAAGCACTCTGGCATCTTGGCATTTCAGTTCGTGCACGTGACAATGCTGGGAGTAAAGAAGGCAGGGCTACTTTCCCTCCTGTGACTGATGGAGACACCCAGGCCCAGAGAGGTTGCCTGACTTTCCCAAAGTCACACAGCTGGCCACTAAAGGAAGCAGGACTGAGCTCAGATCCCAGAGTCTCCTCACTCCTTTATAGCTGGCAGCAATAGACAGTTTGAGATGGTGACATAGAAGCATAGAGGCATCTCCTCCTTCCTCCTTGGAGAAGACCCCACTCTCTCCTGCTGTATGAACCACTGGCCTCTTTCCTGGGGCTGTGGGAGGAGGGAAGTACCGCTCAATGACCCGGGGAGCCTGGACAACTGGCCCCAAGTCCTAATTTAGCTGTGTGACCTTGAGTGAGTCTCTTAAACTCTCTGGGCCTTTGGTTCTCATTTGTAAGATGGAGATAATGCTCACTAAGGAAGGTTCAGAGTCTTAAAGTAAAAACGACAAATGGTTATGGAGCATGCATCAAGGGCCTGAGGCTATTCTAAACACTTTAGAGGCAGTGTCCAGTTGAGGCAGCTCCTGTTATTATTATCCCCATATGACAGATGCAGAGACGAAGGCACAGAGAAATTAAGTGGACTGCCCCCAGCCCCATGGCTGGCCAGTGGCAGAGCTAAGATTTGAACACAGGCCACCGGGCCCCAGAGCCCACCGTCAACCCCCATGGGGTAGGAGAGCAGGAGGGACCTGAGGCTGCATCCAGCCCAGGTGGCTTCACAGGTGGGCAACTGAGGCCCAGGCAGAGCAAGCACCCTGCCTGATGTCTCACAGTCATGGAGAGCCAGGTTTACCCTGGTGGAGTTACCAAATACAACTGACGAACTTCAGCATTTGCAATCTACTCACCAGGTGGTCTCTGTCTCTACTTTCACTCTTCCTCCTTGTGAATGCGGGATCTCTGGTTCCTTCTAGCTCAGGCACCTGGGGCGGGGGGGGGCGGGGGGGGAGGGTCAGACTCTACTGTGACACCCAGCCCAAGGCAGATTTTCTCTCTCCAAGGGCAAAGTGGTGGTGCCACAGAAGCATATTCTGGTGCACGGCAGGGCTGTCCTTCCCAGAGGTCTGGTTTGCAGGTGAGCCCCCTACCCATGTGAACACCGATCACAAATTCCATTTAGAGCTTAGGAAAGGGGGCGATGAAAGCCTGGCTTGGAGACTGAATAGTGAGATGGTCAAGGTTGTGGGTGCCATGGTGAAACCCTCCAGGTTCTGATGCCCAACTCTGCCAATGCCTAGCTGTGTGGCTGTGGGTAATTTACTTCTCCTCTCTGAACCTTGGTTTCCTTATCTGTCAAATGGGACATCTGTAACAGCACATTATAGGCAGGTGTGACATTAAAGTAGCCAGGGCACCCACCGCTCAGCACAGATGCCCACCATAAGCACAGGACAGCAGTACTGGGGCCAACTGAATATCTGCCCGTCCTGAACAAAAGAAATGTGCACAATGGATCTCACGGCAGATGCTCCAAAACCAGAAGTCATTGTTTTATTTGTAAGTTTCAAGAGCTCCAGTATCCTCCAGGTTGTGACATTATCAACATTTCAACTCTTTACAGCATATGGTGGAAATTTCATTACTGCAGCTCTAGGTGTGGGGAAAATGCCAACCACGATGTGGACTGATTTAATTCAATCCCTCAAACACTGACGGCGCAGCGCTGGACGGAGGCAGAGAAAACAGCAGCCTCTGTTCTCAGGGAGACCCAGATCAGCAGGGGCAGCCATACAGACAACCCATGGTAAATAAGTCAGGATGAAAGAAGCGCTCCATACAGGCACAGGCTGGGAAGAATGGTGGGACAAAACACAGGCTTTGGGTTCAGGGTTGGCATCTCCCAGCTGTGTGATCTTGGCAGGGCAGTTAATCAAGCACCCCTTGCCTGGGACTCAGTTTCTCATCTGTACAACGGGAATGTTATTGTGAATCTCATGGGGTTCCCTGGGGCTAGGATGAAGCAGCTGGCACGTGGCTTGGTGCCATTGCCCCCTCTCCCCATGACACTTACAGGTGGGGGTTCAGGAGGATGGAAACTTCACTTGGGTTCTCAGGTTTGGGTGGCTGGACAGGTTCCGTAATTAGAGGAGGTGGTGTGGAGCTGCCTTGAAGGACGAGCAGGGTTTTCAGTAGTGGAGAAGGCCGAGGGAAGCCTGTGAGAAAGCGCAGAGGAGGGGGAGGGTGTATCGGGCCGCGGAGGGAAATGGCAGCGGAAGGCCAATGCCTTTGGATGAGCCAGGGTCGTCGTGAAGGAGATGACAGCTGGCGCTTTTGCTTCGTGGGTTTTCACTGATCATTCTTATGAATCCATCATAATTTTGTGTTGGGTGAACGACTTCCATCTTAACTATGTCATATGATTTGGGTCAAGGCATAAATCCTAAGAGAAGCTAACACTGTGGCTCCTGCCCAAGAAGAAGCCAGAAAGGGACCTCAAAGTGAGTGAGATGGGGGGTTTTGGGGGTGGCATGGGGGTGGGGTGGGAGAAGGCCCCAGGGAGGGCTGACCACAGTGGGGACAATCCACTAGAATGTCCGACCTCACAGGCTGCAAAGGGCACCGTCTCCCACGGGATCTCACAATGTTACAGGAGAGCCTGGCTCCTTCGCAGTCTCTACTGAATAAAAGGCCCCTTTCCTCTTGGTGTAGGAGTTAACAAGAAAAAGAAAAGGGGAGGGGGGCGCAGAGGAAAAAGAGCCCTTGGCCACCTGGCCCAGGAATGAGAAGGTTTGGGGGAGGGAGAAACCTCTTTGTTCCCACACAGCTGGCACAGTGGGTGCACCGGGCGCAGTCTCCACCAGGGTGCAGGGAGTCCCGCTCCAGGCCCGGCCGGGGGACTCGAGGCAAGCTGCAGCTGCCTGGCCTTCGTTCCTCTTGAGAATTTGGCTGTGACCCTGCACTTGGCTCTCTGTCAGGCCCACTTTACGGAGACTGGAAAGGAAGCCAGGAGCCAAGCCCCCATTGCCCAAGGAGACGGCCGCCCCCATCATTCAGCCATCGTGGACAGAGCTGCGGGGAGAGAGGCTAATGGTTCTTCTCTTCAAATAAGAGAGCCATTTCTGTCTCAGGCAGGCCCTCGGTCAGAATGAGGTCGGGTTGCAATGCTAGAGAAAAAGAAGTCGCTTCTGAAGGCCCAATAACTTGGTCCCTGGAGGGGCGCCCACCCTCCTCCCCTCAGCTCCCAGGCCAATGCCTCTCCATTTAGCAGCTAGTACAAGGACCCCCAACCCACAGCAGGTGTTTGCAGGTGTTTGGCAGTGCACACTGCATCCTAGAAGGCAGTCCTGGGGTGGGGGGACTTAGTCATCACACCACCCCGAGTCCATTTTACAGATGGCAAGACTGAAGCTACCCAGAGCAAGGATGGCACAGTCAGGGGGGCCAAGCCCAGGTGGGAGCCCAGGCCCCAGGGCTCCACTCTCTCTGCTATAGATGGGTTTGTCATTTGGGTCCCAGAGCTCAGAAAATTGTCTTTCAGGCCTTCCTCACATCTGATGCAAGATTCCACGTCTGTGAATTTTCCTGGAGAGGATCCACAGCTTTCATCGGGATTGCTGATGGTTTTGTTATCCCCACCAACCCCCTTCCACCCCCAAAGTTTTAAGAAAATAATTAAAAAACAGGCCCCACCTTGCTGCGATCAGCTATTCTTGTCACTCAGCCTGGAGGCAGCCCTCCCTGGCAGGCGAGAGGCAGGTCCTATTTTCAGCCTGGGAGTCTGCTGACTCCACAGCCCGTGGCAGGGTGGTGGCGGTGACGGCGGGGTTCCCCTCCGTGCCCCTGACACGTTTTCCAGGCCCTGCACAGAGGTGCTAACTCATGCTTACTCACATCTTCTTCTTGAGGCTCATCCCGCACAAGGGCCCCTGCTTCCCTGGAAGCCTGTGGCACTGTTGCTGCAGGGAGAAGCCAGATGCCATCGTCGCATCCCGCCTCCCTCCCCATCTTTGCCTGAAATGCTAGGAAAGCTTTGTGATGTCTGCAGCGACCTCCACGTTTTACAGATGGGGAGATGAGAGACAGAAAAGGCAAGCAGCTTCCTCGGGTCCACACCTGCTTATAAAGGTAGAATGCCATAAGGGTGGTCAGGGGGTCGCTGGATTCCGGTCCATGTTCTTCTGCAACCTGGGGGTCCCTTAGGGGTGACTGCAGGGTCAGGGGCATGCATTTCAAAGGAGGGGCAGCACACTGAAGCGACTGCTGCACTGAGCTGTCCCTTGCAGGCCCTGCACCGTGGACTTCTGCGGCCAGGGATACACCCTGCCCATGTGTAGCCACTCAGAGAAAAGCACAGTCAAACCAGGATTTCATAAAGAACACAAAAGAATCCAATCATGTATTCACTCAGTGACTCATTCATTAATTTAACACATATTTATTAAGTGCTTATGATGTACCAGGTGCTAGTGAAACAATGATGATTAAGAGAGACCTTGAAGTCAAAAGAATGACACTCTAAGAACAGGGTGCTCCAGCCTCCTCTGTAGGAAGAGTACCACGTTTAGTTCCTTATATTCAACAACCTGGAGGTGATACAGCAGGACCTGCTATTAACTTCCAGTTTCTTCTTCTCACTCAGTTATTGGCGACACCCTTAGCCCAGTGTAGCTAAAGGAACCCTCCCTCTCTCCCTCCCTCCCTCCCTTCTTCCTTCCCTCCTTCCCTTCCTTCCTCTCTTCCTTCTTCCCACCTGAGCTTAATATGCACCAGCTCCTGGAGAAGATCCTGAGGATGCCGAGGAGGTTCTGGGAAGGAAACAGACTGGAAATGAGATCATTATAAATCCACACTGCAGTGCTGATGATGGGCAAGCCTAGGGTACTAAGGAAGTTGAGAAGAGGCGCTCCCGCCTGAAACATCTTGGTTGACTGCCGGGGGCAGGTAATGCTAGAGTGACTTCTTTCACCTTGCTGAGCCCCTGCCACGTTCTAGATGCTGGGCTGGGGGCTGGGCATGGAGTGGTGAGGACAGGCCAGACCCCTCCTGCAGGGACCTTCCCGCCTGGGACGTGCCCCTATCTGCCTGGACCCGCTGCATGTGTCTGCTTGCACGGGCCCTCCCCTTAGTGCCCCTTGCCTCTTTTGCCCGTTTGGGGTTGGCCTGGGCTGTCTCCTCACGCTTCCTTACCAACGGGTCAGGCTGCTCGTTGTCTGCACCTAGAACTGCTCAGAGAGAGGTGGCCCGTCCTCTGGTGTTCCGCCATCCTCCAGGAACTCGGAACTGAGGGGGGCCGTCGCCTGCCTCTGTGCTCACCCTGTGGAGGACCTGGCCCCAGCGACACGCTGCACAGGGCACCCTCTCCGAGCCCCCTCTGGGTCCTGCCACACTGCCGACCGGGTCTGAGCAGGAAGAGCAAGCCCTGGGTGGCCACGGGAAGCGTTGTCTCCACTGTGCAGTGCTGCGTCTTCCATACCCCTCCCTGCATCACGCTGCTGCTAAGTGCCCTGAGCTGGCAGGACTGGGGTCTTACAGCCTAGGGATGCTGTATGCTGATGCTGCATTTCAGAAATGCAATCAATTGAACATGCTAATTAAAGTGCAGACATAGGGTGGTTTAAACAATGTAAGCAATGCAGCCACTGCGCTTAAAAACGCGTGTGTGATATTTGTTTAAAGCAGGGGTCCTTAACCATTTTTTCCACAGACCCCTTTGCCAGTCAGGTGAAAACCACAGACCCCTTACTAACTCCACTCTATACTGTGTATTATTTAATAATATATCACACCCGCACCAACACGTCCCCCCGTCCCCACAGGAATAATGTTTGTGAATTTTCAGTTCAAGCTCACAGACCCCCTGAAATATTTCCACGGACCCCCAAGAAGTCCTTGGACCCCTGGTTAAAAACCCGTTTTAAAGATCTTATCACTTTAAGTCAAATTTCAGTAAACACAGCCTGAAAAAATACCAATTTCCCACTTATCAACTTCTGGTTTGCTCAAATATAGCAACAGAATTTTAAAAATTAAAATATAGGTTTTATACCCCCAGAGGCAGTGTCAGGTGGTCTAATACTAATCACTGTTAACATGCTGTGTGACCCTGAGCAAGTCACCCCATCTCTCTGTTCCTCTATAAAATAGGGGGAATGGTACCTGCATTGTGGTAAGAGGCAAATGAAATAGAAGAGGGCAGCTTCGAGTGGTATCATTTGATCACTTGTTTGGTTGCTGTTTTTTCCTTTGTTTATGTCCTTCTTTGAACCACTCAGTATTGGAGGCTGGGAGGAAGGCAGAATGCTTCAGATAGAAGGAGGTACTTCCTGCTGTGGCTAACTCATGGGGACCCAATTTCTAAGAACTGAGAACCAGTCCCACCACAGGGGGTCAGGGGAAGTTTCTACACTTCAGGCTCAATGTGTCTACACCTCCTGCCTCCAAGTCTAAATGCAATTTTCAAGGGGCCTGGAGTTTGTTCCTAGGTTTGTGATGAAAGGGACAATAGGCAGGTACACCTTCAAAAGCAAACCCTTGATTGTGCAGCCTCCTCGCTCCATCCGGAGCTATCGCTTTGAATTATACATGAGGCGCTTCCAGAAGCTGTGATGATTTTTCAAATATTTCTCTAATTGATGAGAGGGGCTTTGATAAATTGCTGGAGAACCAGGAGCATCTGATCACAAGGAATTCTGTCTTGTTCCTCCTTGACAGATGTTTATTTGACTTAAAGGGGGGTGCAGGGCCCAAAGGAACTACTTCTCCCTCCTGGAACTTTTGTTTCATTGAAAGAAAACAAAAAATAAGACAGAAATTCTATGGTTTTGTTTTCAAACCGAAACAAGGACATCTCCCCCAAGGCCTGAAGTCTTGTGCCAGCCATTTTAAAGATGAAGGGGCCTGGGGCAGGAAGCCTGAGTTCTTGCTTTCCCATAACATCTTCCTCATGGCTGCGAAGGGTGCTTTCTAAACCTCAGATCCAGGGGACCAGACAACCCACCAGGAAGCAAAAACACCAACCAACCAGGACATCAGAGGACACCAGCTATAGGCCAAAGCAGGGGCTGTTCTGCTAGGCATTAACCTTTACCTGATAGATTGTCTTGGGGTCCGGTGGCCCCAGGAGAGGGACCAGAGTGGTGCAGCATGTGGAGCATATAACTTAGAGGGCCAATAAGAGTGACTTTTTGCTAATTGGTATGGACATTTTTCAGTATTTTCCAAACAACCAGTTAGCCTATTCCAGTACTGTTTCTTGATAAACACCTCCCTAGCTCCCCCTCCCTAAAAGATTACTTCCAAATCTCAGAGTGATATGCACAATCCTTCCCACCCCACTCCATCCCATCTCTCCCTTTTCACATCCCCGATTTCCACGAGTTCCAGCCACCTTGGCCTCCTATCCATCACCTGCACAAATCAGGCCCTTTGGTAAAGCCTGCCCTGACCCCAGTCTAATCCTGATCCCTGTCCCCAGTACAGAGTCACCACTTCCTCCGTATTGTCACAACATTGTCACACATGTCTGTTCTATCACTTAGTGCATTGCCTTGTGATTTTTCTAACCTGTGTTAGACATTAGCTTGTATATAGCATGAGCCTAATAAATTCTTCCCACCTGCTATTGCAGGACCACACCCTCATCCCCGGTTACTTCTGGAGTCAGAGAACAGCTCATATGAGTTCACCAAAAACCTTTATTGAAGGGGAGTTTCCTTTCCCCTGGCTTCATGCTTCCATGCTGAAGGACTTCTGCTAGCATAACTCTCCTGTCTTCTCTCTACCTGACTTGTCTGTGGTGGGCATGTAGAGACCCACTTCTTATTTCCTTTGTCTTCTTGTGCTCTTTGCAGGAACACATCTTCTCCGCCAATCCCCATATTTTACAGTGGCTGACTTGTGTGAAGGAGCCTGTGCTGTTCAGGACTACTATGATTAAATGGATCAGTTCAACTCAAGCTGTGTTAGTAAGTCTCCTGTCTAAAACTCAGCAACATCCACAAGATGGTTTCATCAGTATCAAAGGCTACTGCCTGATTCCATTGTGGGCAGGTGAAATGAAAGGTGGTATTATTTTTAAGCCTCCTCAAAGCATGATATTCACAGAATTCTGCAAACAATTCTATACACATAAATTCAACAACTTAAATGGACCAATTCTTGGAAAGCAACAGATTACTAAAACTTACCCAGGAAGAAATAGATAACCTGAACAGTCCTATATTTATTAAAGACATTGGATTTGCTGTTAAAAACCTCCCACAAAAGAAATCTGCAGGCCAAGATGGTTTCATTGTCAAATTCTACCAAACATTAAAAGAAGAAATAACACCAGTTCTACATAATCACTTCCAGAAAATAGAAAAGGAAACACTTCACAATTCATTTTAAAAGGCCAGAATTACCCTGACACCAAAATCATACAAAAACAATACAAGAAGAGAAAAATATAGACAAATATCCTCTTGAATATAGATGCAAAATTACTCAAAAGCAATAAGCAAATTGAATCCAAAATACATAAAAAAAAATAATACACAACTAAATGGGGTTTATCTCAGGGATGCCAGTCTGGTCCAATATTTGAAAATCAGTCAAAATAAGCCATCGTAGTGAAAGACTAAAGAATAAAAGCCACAAGATCATATCAATTGTGCAAAACAAAAACAATTTGAAAAAATTGTGTATTCATTATAAAAACTGTGTATTCATTATAAAAACTCTCAGCAAACTATGGATAGAAAAATCCATAGCTAACATCAGACTTAGTAGTGAAACACCAAATGCTTTCCCCCTAAGACTGAGAAAAAGGCAAAGTTGTCCACTCTTGCCACTGCTATTCAATATAATACTGGAAGTCCTGTTGCAATAAGACAAGAAAAATTAATAAAAATAATATGGATCATAAAAGAAGACATAAAATTGTCCCTATTCACAGACAACATGACCATAGTAAATCCAAAAGAATCTACAGAAAGCTTCTAGAACTAATAATTGAATTTAGTAAGGTTGCAGGACGCAAGGTTTAACATGAAAAAGTCAATCATACTTTTATATAGAAGCAATAAACAATTGGAAACTAGAATTTTAAAAACCAATGCCATTTACAAGAGCTCCACAAAATGAAACACTTAGCTATAAATCTAAAAAAACGTGTGCTGAACACTACAAAACACTGATGAAAGAAATTAAAGAACACCTAAATAAATGGAGACATACTATGTTCCTGTAATGGAATACTTAATATTGTTAAGACATCAATTCTCTCCAAATTTTTCTATAGATTTAATGCACTTAAATCAAAATCTCACCAGAAAGTTTTGTAAATATAGATGAGCTGATTCTAAACTTATAGAAAAAGGAAAAATAACTAAAATAGCCATAACAATTTTGAACAAAAAGAAGACTGTGGGGTGTTGGTGAAGGGAATGCACATAGATCAATGGGGCAGACACACAAATATGGCCAAGGGAGTTTTTACAAATTCAAAGGAGATAGGATTATTTTTTCAATAGATGGTATTTGAACACTTAAACATTCATTGCAAAAAAAGAAAGAAACAATAAAAGAAAAAAAGAATCTCACACTTTTATAAAAATTACTTCAAAATGGATCACATATCTAAATGTAAAACATAAAACTATAGAAATTTTGGAATATGGAAGAAAATTATCATGATCTTGTGTTAGGCAGAGTTGTTAGGAATGACACCAAAAGCATAGTCCATAGAAGAAAAAAACTGATAAGTTGGACGTCTTCAAAATTTTAAACTTTTGCCCTGTGAAAGATACCATTAAGGAAATGAAAAGACAAACTATAGGTTGGAAGAAAATATTTGCAAATCACATATCCAGTGAAGAGCTTGTACCCAGAATATACAAACAACCCTTAAACAGACACTTCCCCAGAGAAGATATACAGATGGTGACTAAGTTCATGAAATTCAGAATAAAACCACAATGAGATACCATTAGAATCTATTAGAATTGGGGCGGGCGGGGCGTGGCGGGAGACAATATCAAATGCTGGTGAAGATGTGGAGTAACTGAAACGCAGACATGTTGCTGGAAAGAATACAAAAAGGAGCAGCCACCCTGGAAAAAAGTTGGGCAGTTTCTTATAAAGTAAAACAAATACTTCCCAGATGACCCAGCAATCCCACCGCTAGGTATTTACCCAAGAGAAATAAAAACTTGTGTTCACATAAATAGCAGCTCTATTTATAATTGCCAAACTGGAAACAACCCAAACGTCTTTCAGTGGGTGACTGGATAAACAAACTGGCACATCCACACACACAAGTAAACTGCTGTGCTCAGAATCAGCCTTCCCTCCGCTCACGGAGGCTCCTCTTCCCTTGGGGTGAGTGGGCCCCCAGGAGACACAAGGTCATTTGGAAGGCAGAATGAGCCCCCAAAGATGCCTTAATCCTGGGAAACTATGGAGATGTCATGTTACACTGCAAAAGGGACTTTACAGATGTAATTAAGATTATGGACCTTAAAATAGGGAGGTCATCCTAAATAATCTGGGTGGATGCAAACTTATCACATGACCCCATAAAAGTAGAGAACTTTCTCCAGCTGGTGGCAGAGAGATGAGGCAGAAGAAAACATCAGGGAGATTTGAAGTGTGAGGACTCAATAGGCCCTTGTTAGCTTTGAAGATGGGAGGTGGCAACGTGGTGAGGATGCAGGTGACTCTAAGGAGCTGAGAGGTTCCCCACCAACAGCCAGCAAGGAAACAGGGACCTCAGCCTGCAGCCACAAGTAAGTGAATTCTGCCGGCAATCAGAATGAGCCTGGAAGCAGATTCTCCTCCAGAGCCTACCGATAAGGGCTCAGGCCACTTAACACTTTGAGTTATGCTTTTTGAGAATTTAAGTAGAGAACCAGCCAATCTCACCCAGATTTCTGACCTGTGAACTCATACAATTGTGTTGTTTTAAGCCTAGATGTTTGTGGAATTTTTACGGCAACAGTAGAAAACTCATGTAGGCGTCATGCCAATGAACTCCTGGCAGACCCATCGGACATACCTAGGCGTGATCAAGCCCAGCGTCCCAGGGTCAACCTGGAGACCCCATAAATGTTTGTTTGTCTCTTTCCCAACATCCTGTGCCAGAAACACCTCGACACCGGGGCTCACGTCTAGATATCCCAGCAGCCGCTCTCCCCAGCACACGAGGTCTGCCTGATGGATACCTCACTGAACGGGGGATGGAGGGACCTTCAAGCCTAAGAAGTACTTAATTCGAGCACTTATCTTCCAGTTCCTCTTCCCCAAGTCCTCACAGACACAGCATGTTTCAAACTGAGGCAGAGAGATAGGTGGCTCCCTTGTCAGTCTCTTTTAAGTCCTTTCTGGAATCCAGGAAGAATATAAATGATGACCAAGTCGAGATGGGGTGGGCCTAGTCCACATCCTTTAGGACCATGGGCCGGCCTTTCCCTTCCCTGAAAGGAGTTGCCTCCACTGTAACATGAGGGGGTGGGCCAGATGGTCCCCAAGTTCCTTCCAGCCCTAGGGTTCTAGAAATAGAAGACACTCCCCACCCCTACTCCCACAGGCTGTGCTGGCTTCTGAAAAGGAAACACCGACTCCGCCAGAAAGTGGCAATGGGCCCACTTCAGCAGGGACACTTCTGGGGAAGAAGACAGAGGAACCTTGACAGCTTCTGTGGCCTGCCCCGGGACATTTCTGCTACATATTCAGTTAGTCAATAAACGTTTATTGAGTACCTACTGTGTGCCAG